>JAYEVK010000365.1:0-298863 GCA_036346275.1 Otatea glauca | reverse complement strand
CAGTCCATTACTAAGTAACCGTTTGTGATATTTACTTATCACCGATGGTTTGTAGGTAATAAACCGTCTGTGATGTTTTTTTTATCTTAAACGGTCACAAAACTGTATGTGGTGACCTTTGATTATTGCTGACTCTTTCTTCGTAGGCAGATCAATAATCGTTTGTGAAGAGATTTTTTAACATCTGTGATGTGCTTCTATACGGTAGTGAGCCATTTTGGGGTTAGTTGGATGGTCCTCATCCATTTCGGAAGGCCTCTCGATGGTAGATTCTCTACGGACAACTACACACGTGCATATGTCCATGACACTAATCCGCAAGTGGTAGTAATTTATTATTAGGCAGGGCTACATGTTGCCACTAGATTTTGATAGGTAGAGTAGTCGATGAAAGTATTTTTGTATTTGACATAATTATAAGGAAAGATCATAATTTGCTAAAAATCAAAATCAAGTATCATCCATGCTAAAAAGTCTCAAGAAGGTACTAAGGAAAAGTATATGTAAAGATGGAAGTCATGAACGGTCTAATATATTCTTATCTTTGTAATTCGACTTTAATCCATATTGTCTTATATCAACGTGTTGATAAATCTACAAGTTACACATATCCTTGTTTCGAGATTCTCTCTCGATCGTTATTTCTTCGCATCGACGTTTTGTTCTGGATCGACTTAGTTTATGTTTAGCTATTGTGAACTCTGCTGATTCGCTGGAAAATCAGCTAAGGCATCGCATACGCTACCGGACAGCAGCTTATATAGAGACACGGTGCCGCCGTGAGGAATTTTCTAGCGGCAACACTAGGAAAGAAAAAACAGTCGTGCTGGATCGACCAGAGGATGCATGCATGATAGGTTGGTTGGTTGGTTGGGAAAATATCAGCGCGTGTACACTTTAGTAGTACAATACAAGTCGCTTTCTGGCCAGTTAAACACGTAAGGAGTAATGAGTGGCGACCGATGCACGGGAGGCGAGCTAAGCTAGCAGTTTGCTTTGCTTTGGTTTTGTTTGACGACGGAGCGGGTGCGTGATGGATTTTGTTTGATTTGATGCCTGCCCCTGCTCTCCTTTTTGACTCCGCCGTTGGCTTTTTAATTCTAGTCGATCTCTCTCTCTCCCTCCGAGTCTCCGACTCCGACTCCGACCTTCTTTCAATTTTTTGTGCTTCCCATCCCATTCCATTTGCCGGTGACAAATCATAAATGCATGGATCCATGGACCCTCTCTTCCAACCGTTTATATATCACCCTAGCTAACTGGAACATATATTAATTCGAGTAAAATACGTTGCCAGCAAGTTAGTACTATTCACCTGCTTCAGGGCCGGGTGTTGCAAGGAGGCCAACACTTGATTGTCTACGTCTTTTATTCAACTTCTTTTTTTTCTTTTTTCTTTTTGGTACCGGCTAGCTTGCTTGTAAGGATTCTCTTTCACTGGCTGTGGCAGTAATATCTCCACAATATTTTTTGTGAGCCTGTTTATAGACAAGGTACGAGTTTCACATGAATTTTACGGTAAAATATTTAATTCCTGCTCCAGACGGAGATGATAACCGAGGAGATTGCGTTTGTGTTTGTAGTAGAGATCTCATTCTGATGGTATATAGGCAACAGCCAGAAATTCTTATCTTTCATGTTCTGCAACGCACTCACACACAGCAACCAGGGTTAACATTATCGTTTAAGGAGGGGAAATCGTCGGGATGCCGATACCGAAAATCGCCGAAAATCGGCCGAAAATCGGTAAAAATCGGGTGGTTTGTGAATTCAAATTCAAACCGAAAATTTGAGTTGATCCGTATCGGTAGACCCCGAAAACCGGCCGAAATGGGCCGAAAATCGGCCGAAATGTACCGAAAACCGGCCGAAATTCTCTGCAGATAGGAAATAGCGGGTAAAAAAGGAAAAAAGGGGGGAATTTCAGAAAAATGTGGGAAACTAGTGGAATGCCTACAAAAAAATCAAAAAAATATTGAAAATGCATAAAAGATTATGTACAAAAATAACAAAATTCCTATAGTACAAGTGTACAACTATCGAAAAATATGAATAATTTTGGAAAAATTTCGGCATGACCTTTGCTATATTTTGGACAATGTGAAGTTGTGAAATAGGCTAATATGTGAAGTTGTCAACAAATAATATTTCATTTCAATACAAACACAAATCAATTGATCAAGTCCACATTTCAGTTACATTCATTTCAGTAGCATAGCAAATGATATTTGAATTGAGCCTTTCTCACCTAAAATGCATCTTCCCATTTGACACAGCTTCGTCGGTCTTCCATGATGATACATATGGCATGGTGTACCTATATGTATTGCTCAATGTTAGTAAAAAATCGAGTTGGAATGAAATGGAACGTACAAATGAAATATTATCTTACAGGCTACGAGCAATATTGTTGGTTGTGCACTTGGTTGGCCATATTGTATTCTTCTGTGGACATCATCAGCAAACCTCGTGTAGCTAGCAACTCCGCCTTATATTCATGCCAACTTTGCCCAGTCCACGGGCTAGTCGTTTCCCACTGTTGATACAGCATGGCATAAAATTGTGGGTCTTGCCACTCATATACCCATTGAGTGGCAGGTTGTGTGGATAAATCTGGGATGGAGTAGTCATATGGGTCATACGAACCATAACTCTTCTGTGTCTCAGTGGCGCTGTACGAGCTACAGCTATGTTGTGGTGCATCACGACCGTATCGACGGCCCCCCTGGCTGCAGTCGTTGTTCTGGGTGATTGTGGAGCCCCATGGTCTCTGTCCTGTGTGGCATGAGTGTACTGTGACTCCCTTGTAAATTTTATGGCAGAAAGAGCTTCTGAGTGAGAAGTGGGACGGATGGAGGCATCACCAGGGGCCTGACTGTTATCGCTATCCGTCTTGGAGCTACTATCATTAGATTCTTTGTACGGTGGGCTCCGACGGGCTGTGAGAGTACTATCAGTCGAGTCATCACTCCCTACGTACTGTGCCTGTTGTTTGGGAAGCTTACCTTTCCCTTTTGATGGAGCTCTCCTTTTTGCTTGCTCCCTCGGTAGCATTGTTTGGTGCTTCCTCTTTCCCATGTGAGTGTCCCCCACTGTTGTGTCTGCCCATTCGGGGATGCTTGCAGCCCCAGGTTCCTTTTGCAACACAAGAGCGTCTACCGGGTCTGTCACGAGGTGTGATGGAAGGGGGGTGTCACTCTCTGTCTCTGTGTCGTCGTCGTCATCAAGTAATGGATCAGCATTGAACCTCCCTTTGTCCATCCACTGTCGGATTGGATTTTCTGTGTCGCATAGTGTGAGCTCCATAAGGCGCTGAAATGGATCGTCTTCGGCCGCGGACTTATCACTTTCTTGTTCTTGGATTATGAGCCGCAAGTTGTAATTCATATAGACCAACTTATGGAGCTTCTTATATGACAGACGGTTGCGAATTTTGGTGTGGATGAATGCGAACGTGCTCCAATTACGCTCGCAACCGCTGGAGGAAGCGCAATGGGAAACGATGCGCTGAGCCAACTTTTGGAGCGTGGGTGTGTCTGATCCGAAAACACCCCACCAATGTGCTGCAAGTAATGGAAGACAACAATCAGTAGGAGGTGGAAAATATTAGATTGCCACTAGATTTAAGATGACACAAGGAATATACCAGCGGTAGTTTTATGATCATGCGCCATCCTTTCAGCTAGCGTAGTAGAGAACGATCCAACCTTTCTTCTGAAAATATCGGCCTTGTGAAGACCTCGCATTGCAATATCAGTATCATCGGAAACAGCTTCAAAAGCATCCCGGAGGTTTGGCAAAAAGGTGTTGGTCGTCCCATACGAGTAATGCGTTCGGGGGTTCAAGGCAGCAGCTGCATGAAATTAAATGAAACATGTTATGACAAGTATTTGCAAGTATAAAATATATTGTTAGAAGAGAAGAATGTATTACCGGCATTCATATAAGTATCACGTGTTAGGTCACCCATTCTAGGGTCCACGACATTCATGTATTGCTCGAAAGTAGCTGGAGAGTCATGGAATAAGCTCTCATATTCCTGTCGCATTATATTGTACCGTAGTACCACCTCACTTAATATAGGAACCTTGTCTTGGTCGACGAAACGCAGGAAAGCGTACATCGGTTCCACAGATTTAACAACCAAACTAAGGTTGTCCCACCACTCCAAGCTCGACAGGCACCCATACACGTACCTCCCCTCTACAGTATTAACAAAGCGCGATGATAGATACTCCTCTGACGCCATCCATTGCAAGAACTTGTCCTTGCGACGAAAGAAACTGTCCAGAAAACATGTAGTTTGTTCCAAAGCGAGTAGCATTCCACTTGACTAACTCGCCCCCAATGTGCTTCTTCATCATGGCATGAAGCTTGGAATGGTTATAAATCCATCGCGAGATTTTTCTACCACTCTCAATGATAGCGGCGTGGTCAGGGAACTCTCCAATTTGCTTCAACATCAAATTAATCGTGTGGGCAACACAAGGCTGCCACACGATATTGCGGTGCTCACGTGCGATGAGCTTGCATGCCTTCTTGTAGTTCGCACCATTATCCGTGACAAGTTGTACGACATATTGTGCACCCACCTCGTTAACCACTGAAGCAATTTCCTGCATCAACGAAAAATAGGATCAACGAGACGAATGAGAGGAAATACCTTGCGCAAGTACTTCAAATAGATTTCAAAATAGGAGAAATGAGAGGAAGTACCTTGCGCAAGTACGATGAATCCTGACTTTTGCCCGTCGCATCAACGGACTTGTGGAAGAACATGGTGCCGTTGCAGTATAGCATGAAGTTTATAATACTCATGCGTGTCGGTCCAGTCTAAGAATCGCACATGATGGTTACACCATATGTAGGCCATTCCTTCTTGAACTTCATCATCTTTTCATTTATATCCGCTTCGTTGGCATCTAGATATTTGCCGTCTATGTCTCTCCCATCGGAGGCACGGACACCCTACTTTGCAAATGAGATATAGGATGACCATGTGAGCTATTATTGGACATACAAAGCTGTATATAGTTTGAAATCTATTATTGGATTACCCCATTTTTGAGTTTCCCTGACGGCGCTAACGAAGTACGGATTGTCTGCTTTCCTCCCCGCTATACCAGCTGTGTGGAAGAATTTAGCCCATGCCGAGCCAAGCGCTTGCTTCGCATTCCTCCCCTTCTGTGTCCAGCTCCCAGTGTCAATCCGTGATTGCACAGGGCCACGAGCTGCGCCAAGGTTATAATCCCCCATAGCCGGTTTGTCCCGTTGCGATGAACTCCGAAACATTCTTGGCAACACACCACCGCCCCCTCTTCCAACCCCTCTAGATCCCCCACTGCCCCCACTGCACCCACCATGCTCATACCTGCCACCTACCCGCCTCATAAATTCTGCCTCCACCCTTGAGGCATCCATCGCATGCTGTAGTTGGTCCTCCTCATCAGCACCACCCATGTACTCAGAATATACACTTCTTCTCGGCGAGGAATCGCCAGCTGCTGCTTCTTTCCTGAGCCTCTCCTCCCTAGCTCCTTTCTTCTTGTCCTTCGTCCTGTCTAGGTCGCGCTGAAAGTACTCGCAAACCTCCTTTGAAACTTGACTGCACTGGACGACATTCCCACCGCGCCCTGCCAAGTGATGCTTCAATCGGGTTGCATCGCCCCCTTTATTCTCTTGGTGACAGTACTTACATCGAAAACCGGTCCCTATCTTACTGCCATGCTCCCACACAACGTCACCCTGCTCTGCCATCTATACATCAAAACAAGAAGAAGTAATTTAACATTAGGATTGTCACTAGGATTGAGCATAGTAATGAGAAATGCTACATTAACAACTCTAATGTTAAGAATAATTCAACACGAACACACATAAGCAAACATGTATTGTACGACGAATATAACATATAGCAAAATACATATCCCATCTTTTGTAAGTACAGCATGTCTATAAGCACTAACCTAACCTAACCCTAACACTAACCTAACCCTAACACTAACAGTCTAACACCTTCAGGTCCTTGACTAACCCTAACCCTAAACTATAAACCTCACCCTAACACTAACAAAATAGGCGCTGTCATACACTCATACTGCCACTTGTTAACAAATAAACAATAAAGCACATGCTAATGAGCTAATCAACCGACATTCATCACAAAAATCAGAAAATCGCGAAATTTTACCGAAAATCGGTCGATTCCCCGCGAAAATCGAACGATTTCTGTTGATTCTCCAGGAGGCCGAAGCTGGGGATCTCCGGCGGCGATTTTCGGGCCTAATCGGCCGATTATCGCTGCTCCGGCGGCGATTTTCCTTCCATCCTCGCCGGATCTGGCCGGAGTCCTCCCGGTGGGGAAAGCTGGTCTCGAGGTGAGTCTGGAGATGCAATTATTGTACCCGAATTCGCAGCCGAATGGGTTATAACGCCGCACAAATATTCACCAGGCCGGCCGGGCCGAGTGGGCCACTGGGCTGGGCTGCCTTGCTTGTGCACGCCCACTCTTTTTTCATTTCTTTGGCCTTTTTAATTTTATTTTCCATCTTTTCATTCAAATCTGTGTCAAACATTCGAATTTTTCCAAAATTTTCGTCTCATAAATCATAAATATGTTAATACTAATTTTAGAAAATTTCAGGACAAAATTTCCCAAATTGTTCAAAATTTGCGAATTTGAATTTAAATCCGGCCGGTTTGCTGACCGATACGCAAAGCCGGGCCGGACCGATACGGGCGATTTTCGCGATTTTCGACCGAAAATCGCCGGCTTTTGAAACCCTAGCAGGGACACATTCCTGATAGTATATAGGTAGTATTCGTGTCCATGCCTATCCATAAGAACCATTATATATTAGTATATGCATGTAGCTACTACGTACGTACGCAGCTGTGCTTCGTTGTCATGCACCGCCACTTATACTCTCTCTCTAATTTTATCTTTTTACGGTCTTATATACTAATAAAATTATAATATTATAAAAATAAATTTAATAATAATTTTCATATAGTCTATATAGATTTGTTTTAAACATGTCAGTCAAAAGTTTGATGGCACCGATAATGAGGTACACATTAAATTTAGGACACTACTACACAAATATACATCACAATCGGTTCTTTTTTATCATCACAGTCGGTTCTGGTGGTGACACAAAGTCATGAGACAGAGATGAGGCGGCATTATTACAGTCGGATCTCGCCTGATAGAGATGAGGCGGTCATCTCTATCGGTTCTTTATAAGAAACGATAGAGATGAGGGTATTATCTCTATCGGTTCTTTGTAAGAAGCGATAGAGATGACTATCGCTCCTTATAAATAATACCCTCATCTCTATCGCTTCTTATAAAGAACCGATAGAGATGACCGCCTCATCTCTATCGCTTGTTAAAAAGAACCGATAGAGATAATATACTCATCTCTATCACTTCTTTGAAAGAACCGATAGAGATGAATACCCTCATCTCTTTCACTTCTTATAAAGAACCGATAGAGATGAGTTCATCATCCCTATCGCTTCTTTCAAAGAACCGATAGAGATGACCGTCACATCTCTATCAAATTTCTTGTGAGAACCGACATAGATGAAGGGGTGTGGTGTGCTATCACATTCCAATCAGCACATATTCCACATAATATGCACATATCACATTCACACAGAAATTACAGACAACATATCACATTCAAAGAACATGAACACTTTGTTACAACAAACAAATATCACATTCGTTAACAAAATAGAACATAAACATGCTTAACCATAAGTACACATGCAATCGCATTCAGATATGTAATATTGTTCACATCTGGTCTAGTAAGAGCTTTCGGGATCTCTAAACCGTCCGTCCTCCGACAAGCATTTTATCCAGTACCACTGGCATAAGTGGTCTCGTATCTTGTTGAGTGCAGTGCTGTCTACACTCTTCTAGGGGATATTGGTATGCTGCAAAATAGAAACGAGTGCTTTAATTTATGTTTTCAAATTTCTATGTGAAAGACTAATTGTATAATAATGCATGTACTACCTTAGGGAAACGGTCTGAGTCGGCAATCAAGATCACCATGTGTTGCATGACATACAAACCACAGCGGTCGTCGCTGCCCTGTTGATGACACTGTGAAGAAAGAAAAATAAATTAAATATGTCAGAAAATCTAAATCTTATATATGATGGCCACTTGTACCATGAAGCGGACATACTCCAGCTTGGAGCCCTTTTTGTCGTCGTGTGTCCCTCCTGCTTCGACGTATTCCTTGAAACCCCTATATACATTGGAGAGATATCGTTGAGTAAAAAAATAATGAACGTAGTTAAATACAAAAAATGTTAGATAAGAGTGGTGCACTTACTGCTCCAAAGGAGGCTTGATCGCGTAGGCCATCGGTCTCTTATCAATCGAATTAAAAGTGTACACTTTGTTGTCACTCAGAAGGAGTACGAGTACAACCCAATGGTTGCTTATTAAATGGTATGTAGCGAAGAAAATAAGTTCACATACGGTTTCAATGTGTAGAAGTAATTGAACGGTGAAGTAGCACTTACTCCTCGTGGTACAGGAGTAGAATGAAGTCCTTCTTCGACTCAGCTTGCAATGCCCTCTTGATGTAGGAGGCAACCCATTCCGGTTGAAGCCTAGCCATCGTCGCGACACAAGCTCGTGGTCGATTTAACCCAACTAGTTGTCGATTCATCACGACTCGCTGCCTCATCGCCCTACAACTCGCATTGAATGTTAAAAAGCGTAATGCAAAATCCTATGGAAGTCATAAGGTCGTGCAACGTGGTGCAATACTCACAGCGTCCAGGATCGTACAGTAGAAATATCGATGGCTATCAGTTGGTACAGACGGAACAGATCCTCAAAACTAACTGGGAATGTCCCATCCTCCTCGCGGTGGAAATGTCCCTTTCTGTATCTAACATTGAAGTCGATACGCTCGCTGTCTTTCACTTTGTCAACGTACCATCCATGGAGCTGTCGAGTCCATATGCCTAGAGCATTCAATTTGCTGGGAGGCACAAGGGGCTTTCCATGTTCGTAGGCCTTAAATTCATAAGGCTTCTTTATGGCCTATGCCGGCTCTCCTTTCTGGGCCGAACGAGTCTCCGAGGCCGGGGCAGTGGGCTTTTTAGGTACCTGAGGGGGAGCTGTGGCCTTTGTGAGCCTAGCCTTTTTAGCAGAGGCCTCCAGTGGTTCTGTGGTTGTTGTGCTAGTCCTTTTATGCACCAGCTCCGTACTTTGCGTAGGGCTCGTCACGATCGTGGGAGCAGGCGCAGGTACGGTAGGAACCTACAAAGCACGCGCATAATTAAGTAACTTGTTGCAATACTACTGGAATGGTACAGAAGACGTGAGGGATGTTTACCTTAACCAGTACGACGCCTGTCGTGGGCCACTTGATGAACGACATCCGCGCTAGCCCGAGAGTGGTGATGTCTTCGTTGGGGGGAACTCGAGCACATGTGATAAGAAGGCTTCGTGGATGTAGTCCACCTGGACCCTCATGTAGCCCTTCCCCAAAGGCTGACCATGCACCGTGTCGGTCTCCTTGCATGGAAATGCAACCCCGCGTGCAGCCTCAATAGGAAATTCGTCTTCCGTCAAGGTGAGCTGGCACTTGGTAGGCGCCTGCAAAAAGTGCGCAACTTGAGAGAAAACATATGAAGTGTTACCCTCACACCATTAAGTTAGGCAAAATTAATTATTACCTTCAGCTGGGAACCGGACTTATCATTTTTGGAACCGCAGCTACTTGGTAGGGGCACTGGTTTCTCTACAGTAGGCGGGAGCATCTGGCTCTGACTCTGGGAGATCATCGCCATCTTCTCGGCCCTTAGGCGCTCCTCACGTGCCATCATCTCCACCCTCATCTCCTCCTCACGTGCCATCATCTGCACCCTCATCTCCCCCCTCATCTCCTCCTTGATCTCCTCCCTCAGCTGCTCCCTAAGCGTGTCCTTTAGGCGCTCCGCATGTGCCTCCCATGTTCTTGATCTGGTACTCGCGGCATCATCTTAGAAGTAAGACTTCTTCGTATGCCCCGCCCCTGAGGAAGGCACCCGGCCCTTATGGTCGGGCTTCCCAATCGCAGAGGATAGGATGTCATTTGACCCTTGGCTAAGAAAGGTCCCCTACTCTTTCCTCTGGCTTACCTCCTCCTGCAAGAAGCGAGTACGAATTAGATCTGAAATACAACAGGAATGGTCTACTGCAATGTAGTAAGTTTGATATCTTACGATGGTGGAGACGACTTGCGCAGTAGTGGGGTTTGGTACTACCAGCTGCCCGTCCGGGGTTTTCTTTGTCCTCGCTAATACCCAGTCACGTGCCCGCTCCTCACATATGTGCGAGTAAGGCATCGCTGTCCCAGAGTTAGCGCACTACTCGGCTAGTCGTGCCCATTCTGCTTTCTTCCCTTCGTAGCCGCCTGAACCAAGGTGGTGCGCGTGCGTGTTCAGCCTCTAGGTAGCAACGTTCTTCTGTGTCAGCTCCTGCGCCTCGGGCGTACTCTTGATCCTCGTGAACTCCTCCCAAACATCGGGAGTCACGAACGGATACCTCTCGAATGGTGTACGGCCTTTCAGCACGTACTCACTATTCATGTAGACCCTGAAGTGCCTTAGAGCCACACCCATCCTCTTCAAGACGTACAACCTGGCATTGCTTTCATCATCCTCTTCTATAATCCATTTTCCCTTAACCTCATCCCACAGCCGGTTCTTCTGCTCCGCGCTGACCTCCTTTCTCCAATCCTTAACCGTTATGAGAACTCTCTTCCTCACCAACTGCCCGAGGAATGAGCGGTATCGCCCCTTATACTTGGGAGGACCCGTGCAAACACCACTGGCATTGAAGTGGAGAACTTGCGGCGTTCTCCCTGTGGCCCCTTTGCTCGGTCCTCGGGCCTTCCTCACCTTACTCGGCCCCTAGACATTTGGAACCTGACTCGGCTCGACACTTGGAAGTTGGCTTGGCCCCTCATGAGCACCTTCTACTCTTTCTGGTGATGAGCCGATGCTCTCTAATTGCGACATTATGAGTTTTCTTATCTAACATGGATATATATTTGACATGAGAGAAAGCAATTCGTAGCTACTATGTGAACTTGATAATAAATCATCTAAAGCAACAGGTCAATAGATAATTCATAGCATGTCATTGTTCTAGCATATTGCAGTAGAGTAACAGATGAACGAATGATCTTCAAGAAAAGTTTGTGTGTTGACCAACTAAATATGTACGGACGATAACTCCTAATCTCTAAATAGGTTTGGTCCTAATCCCATTCGAGGATATGTGGTTCTAGCAAGTTCCTGAGCCATTGTACATCTCCACAGAAAATTTCGGCAGCATCTCCCCGCTGTTCTCCAGATACACGTCTCGACAACAGGTCAAGAGGTGTGTGTATCCGGAGAACACCAGGGAGACACTACCGAAATCTACTCTGTGAGTTGTACAATAGCTCAGGAACTTGCCAGAACCACATATCCTCGAACTGTCCAAAATACGTGGACAATTCGGGACTGCTTGCTTATAAATATGCCATTCCGGCATATTTATAAATAAGCACTCTCGAACGGGAGACGTAGGTTACGCAACCGAAATTCTAACATATGCTGAGATAAAAAACAAAAGTAATATGCTGAAAATAAATACATGGGTAAAAATAATTAATCTATGTATTATGCATGAATTAAGTATCATGCAGACTAAAATATTTGAACGTGCAAAGGTTACATATTGTGAACTAAAATCAACCATTGATCGGGCTCAAAGCTCTGAGTGGGTGAGAATATGAGCAATGGTCTTCAGAATGTCTTTGTTACAGGATGTTCTACAAAATTTAGCGTTCATTTGTCATGTGAAATGCAGCCAGCCTTTCTAAAGGCACCATTGGTTGCACAGGATTACTATCTACCATTTCTTCCCTGAATATTAGGCCTTTTACACAAGCTACTATAATTATTACATACCATGCGCTAAATTATCAGCACAGGGCATGTTTTTAGTTGTCTATACTGCATGCTCAATGGATATTTAGGAATTCCAAACCATAAGCATCAGATCAAGCACAACCAGAAAATTAAATGTACACAACACAGAACTATATAGTCCGCATGACCATCACCACAAAAATTGTCTTTGTGGGAATAATGATAAAGTGGCTCAGCTTAACTTAGTCAAAATTTGGACTGTCAATTAGTATCTATTTAGTTTGTTCATCATTATGCTACGAACCAAACTACAATTTGTGTGAATAGACAATTTCGCTTGGTCAACTCTACACTGTGTGAAAAATTGTGCGAATGGTGACCTATATGTACCATACCCAGGATGCAATATTCATACCTTCCAATGACCAAACATTCAAGTTCTAATTTTTTCTGTGTTAAGATCGACAATTTTGTTAGCCTCACAGTGCTACACCGTCCCTTGCAAAACCATTTCATGTCATAGCCATTCTAGTCCAATAAGCACTTGGTGACAGTTTACAATATCAAAAATAAGATCAGGACGTTAATAAGGTAAACACACAATGAAAATGGAAATGCATCAGAATTGCCCACACGATAATAATGGATTCCTTACAATTATTCAAGACTTGGTGGGGAGGCGCCACCGGGGCTCGAGGGGACACGCGGTGGGGAGCTTGGTCAGGGGAGGGCGCCGTTGGGGGAGCTTGAGGGGGACGCGCCGGTGGGGAAGGCGGCCGCTGGGGGAGCTCGAGAGGGGATGTGCCGGTGGGGGAGCTTGGTCAGGGAGGGCGCCGCTGGGGGAGCTTGAGGGGGGACGCGCCGATGGGGGAGGGCGCTGGTGGGGGAGCTTGGTCGAGGGAGGGCGCCGCTGGGTAGGAGACGCGCCGGTTGGGGGAGTTCGAAGGGGGATGCGGCGGTGGGCTGTCGGGATGCTGGAACCGAGCTAGGGTTAGGAGGCCTGGGCAGCGCGCGGTGACAATAACATCAAAAATTATGTGTAAGAACTAAGAACGAAGAATTAATACTGTCAGCTATTAATGTGTAAGAAACAATCACTGTTGGTTCCTAATATAAACCGATACAAATATGAGGAAAATCACTATCGGTTCATAATATAAACCGATAGAATATAACAAAAGTGCTATCGTTTTTTTCTAAAAACCGATACAAATGTGACCAAAGCAAATTTTTGCTTAAGTTATTTCTATCGGTTCCTAAACAAAATCCGACACAAATGTTATAACATATGCAAATTTTTGCTTAAGTTATTACTATCGGTTCTTAAAAAAAACTGACACAAATATTATAACATATGCGAATTTTTGCTTAAGTTATTACTGTCGGTTCTTAAACAAAAACAGACACAAATGTTATAACATATGCGAATTCTTGCTTAAGTTATTACTATCGGTTCTTAAAAAACAACCGACACAAATGTTATAACATATGCGAATTTTTGCTTAAGTTATTACTATCGGTTCTTAAACAAAAACCGACACAAATTTTATAACATATGCGAATTTTATCTTAAGTTATTACTATCGGTTCTTAAACAAAAAACGACACAAATGTTATAACATATGCGAATTTTTGCTTAAGTTATTACTATCGGTTCTTAAACAAAAACCGATACATATGTGACCAAATGGCTATCGGTTTTTACTATGAACTGACACAAATATAAAATCAATCACTATCGGTTTTTCAGGAAAATCGATACAAATATAATACAAAGCACTATTAGTTTTATTTCAAAAACAGACGTCAATATCTCAATCGGTTTTTTTTTCAAAACTGACACTGATGAATCATTTAGATGGATTACTATCGGTCTAACATGAAAATCGACACAGATGATATAACTTATGCGAATTTTTGCTTAATTTCTTACTATCGGTTCTTAAACAAAAACCGACACAAAGGCTTAAGTTATTACTATCGGTTCTTAAACAAAAACCGACACAAATGTTAATAATTACTATCGGTTCTTAAAAAAACTCGACACAAATATAAATAAAATACTATCGGTTTTGTGTAAAAACTGATACAAATGTATGCCAATATCACTATCTATTTTTAGAATAAACCGACACAAATATGACTATCACTATTTGTTTCCCAGATAAAGCCTGATGAAGTCTAAATTTTCAGAATTCATTCATGAAAGAGTAAAATGCCACAGCTTTTACATATATAGTTGGAATTATTTCAAATTTTGTAGAAACATACTTTGGGATATTACAGGTCTTTTCGAAAAGGAATTTTCAAAAAAAGAGTTAGCACTAAAAACAGATGCAAGAATTCACTTTGTAAGCATGATTTTTGCTTAAGGACTGCAAAAGTCAAAACTTATGCAAATAAAGTCCAGGTTTTTCCAAAATTTTCATAAATAAACTTTGGACTAGTTAGAAGCTTTCCAAAAAAGAAAAATATATAAACAAATTTTCTGATGTAGGAGGTGAAACTCACATAATGCTAGAATATTACCTACATAGGTCAAGATTAGTTTCTTGGCTACTATCAAAATGAAATAACTTATGATCAGTTGGTCTTTCAAAAATCTTTTGAATAAGAGAATTGTTACGAATGACCAACTAGTAAGTAGATTTCAAATATGTCACAATTTTACATGAGAGATTATAACCATACAACTTCACCCAAATAGTTCCTTCAGTTACAATATAACCCTTCTTGATGATCTACGCGCATGTAATTTCTTCCATGTGTGTCATCGTCCCCGCTAAGACAGGCCCCATCTGCAAATGGAGGTATTTCATCGAATTGATTGTATTCTTCTTCATGTACGATATTTTCAACACCAATGATCTGTCGCTTGCTGTAAAGGACGACGTGCAACCTCGGATTGGTCGGATCACGCACATAGAAGACTTGATTTGCTTGCTTCACATGTACGAACGGGTCATCTTTATAGGCGAGTCTATTGAGATCGACAAGAGTAAAACCTCTCTTGTCGACCTTCACTCCCTGTGGAAGTCCCACCCACTTACATCAGAATAATGGAATTTGGTATATTCCGTAATCGAGCTCCCAAATTTCTTCGATCATCCCATAATACGAGTTCATTGCCGTTGAGGATCCTCCTTTCGAGTGATGTTTATCGGACAGAGAATCTATGCTTACACCACTGTTTTGAACAGTACTCTTCGCATCCTGACTTTCGGTGTAAAAGGTGTACCCATTAATATCGTACCCATGCCAAGTCTGTACATTAAATCTAGGTCCGTCAGCCAACCATTTGACATTCTCACTAACAGAGAACTCTGCCTTTTGTTTGAACCATGTAACAAATTTATCGTTGTGTTCTCGCATGATAGAAAGCTCATCCATATGTGGATTCTATTCCCGTAATATCAACTTGTGCTGCTTGATGTACCCTGCAATTTCTGTGCTTTGCTGCAAGACTGTCAGATGCGCTTTGCAATACATATCAAACCGTGGCCTCGTTAGTTTCGACCCCACGGTTCCTTTGCCAGCAAGTCTGCCCACGTGGCGAGATACAGGAACACTAATTGCTTGTCTTTTCCCGAGATAGTCCACACAAAACTCAACAACCTCTTCAGTCCCATAACCTTCCACAATACTACCCTCAGGCTTCGACCGATTCCTCACGTAGGACTTTAATATACCCATGTACCTCTCGAACGGATACATGTAACGTAAGAAAGCGGGTCCAGATATCTTAATCTCTCTAACAAGGTGAACAACAAGGTGGACCATGACGTCGAAGAACGACGGTGGGAAATGCATCTCGAGCTGACATAGAGTCTGAACCACCTCACTCTGTAAGTTGTCTAGCACGTCAGGGTCAATAACTTTGCAGGAGATCGCATTGAAGAAGTAACACAGCTTCGTGATTGCAAACCTGACATCCTCTGGCAGAATATTTCCGATTGCAACTGGGAGCATTTGGGTCATCAAGACATGGCAATCGTGGGACTTCATGCCCAGCAACTTCAAATCATCCATGGACACAAGTTTCTTAATGTTTGCGGAGTAGCCCGATGGAACTTAAATACCTTCGAGACACTTGCAGAGGTCTTTCTTTCTCCTTCTTGGATAGCGTGTAGCATGCAGCGGGGATGTACGGACTTTTTCCATCCTCCTCAATCACTGCAAGACTGGGCCTGATTCTCATGTAGGCCATGTCGCGACGAGCATTCACACCATCCTTGGTCTTCCCAGGTATGTTCAGCAGGATACCAACCAAATTGTCATAGACATTCTTCTCAACGTGCATGACATCAATACAATGTCGGACATCTAACTCCTTCCAGTACGGTAAGTCCCAAAATATGGACCTCTTCTTCCAAATGGTCCTAGGACGAACAGATTTACGGCTCTTGATGTACTGAAGTTCGATATCCTCCACATGTGAATATACTTGCCTTCCACTCATAGGCTGCGGGGCCGAACGGACTTCCCTCTTCCCATCAAATTTTTCATCCATTTTACGGTATCGATGACTTCGAGGTAGAAACCTACGGTGACCCATATACACAGTTTTCTTGGAATTCGGCAGCCATAAGCTCTCAGTCTCCTCTTCACAAATAGGACACGCTTTGGCTCCTTTCGTACCGTAGCCCGCCAAATTACCAAGGGCCGGGAAATCATTTATAGTGCAAAATATCGTAGCCTGTAGGGTGAAATGCTCTCTTTTGTACGCATCCCACACCATGACCCCCTCATTCCACAATTTTACCAAATCCTCAATCAGTGGTGCAAGGTACACATCAATATCATTTCCCGGCTGTTTGGGTCCCGAGATTAGCAACGACATCATGATATACTTCAGCTTCATGCACAACCAAGGAGGGAGGTTGTAGATACACAACAGAACTGGCCACGTGCTGTGACGACTGCTCATGTTACCAAACGGATTCATTCCATCGTACTCAACCCAAATCTTATGTTCCTCATTTCGGCACCAAACTCCTCATGTTTCCAATCGATGTTTCTCCATTGAGCCGAATCAGCAGGGTGTCTCAGCTTGCCATCTTTCTTTCGAGACTCATAATGCCAACGCAACAATTTTGCCTCTCTGGGATTTGCAAACAACCTCTCCAGACGGGGAATGATGGGCAAGTACCACAATACCTTGGCCGGTGCACCTTTAGTGACCTCTTCACCGTCATTGCCCCGGCTCTTACGCTTCTTGTCGTTACACTTCTCCTTTTGTTTGTACCGGGGCACACCGCAAACTGGACAAACGTGTAGCTCCTGATGTGCGTTACGGTACAAGATGCAATCATTCGGACATGCATGTATCCTTTCTATTTCCATTCCTATAGGACATAGTAGCTTCTTCGCTTCATAAATGCTTGTTGGCAACTCGTTTCCCTCGGGAAGCATATCCGATAGAAGAACTAGAAGTGCATTGAAACTTATATCTGTCCAACGGTGTTTTGCCTTCAGTTCGAACAATGCAAGGACCGAACCCAACTTGGTGTATTCTGCTTTGCAACTTGTGAACAGTGGTTTGGCATCGTCTTCCATCAAGCTTTTAAACTTTTCAAACTCTCTTTCCGTGTAATTACCCTCCACATCCCGCAACATTTGCTCCAAATTCTCCTCCTCAAACATATCAAACTGCAACTCATCATCCGGTTCCACCATGTCTTCATTGCATACCGGCAGGTACTACCTGCCTCCCGTGATGGATCCAACACGTGTAATTCCTCACGGCCACGCCAAATCGGTGGTCCTCAATTTGAGCCGAGTTGTTAAATCTTCTCGATTGGTGCAATCAATGCAAGGACAATATATGAAGTTTACACCCTCCTCACCATGTCCTCTTCGGCAATTTTTTGAACTCCTTAACACCCTCCAAATTCAAAGACTCACACGACTTTTGTCATACATCCATTCCTTACGGTTCATCTGCAATTAAACTTCACACAATAAATTAAGCAAAAACTGGAGCGACAGCAAGCTAGATATTTGAAATATTGAGATATCATTTCAGTTAATATTACCTTCGCAAAATAGAGGACAATTTCCTGCAAGATATATGAAATATGTACTCTCGATCGATACCTAGATTTTTCCCTGGTTTAGAGCTTCCAATTTCCTAGATAGGAGACATACATTTTTAACATGAACAATGATATCAAACAATCTAATTATATAGTGCAGTAGCTTACAAATCTTTTGACTACAACGAAACAAAACAAGGGTACCAACGATGACTCCTAATCTCTAAATAGGTTTGGTCCTAATCACATTCGAGGATATGTGGTTCGGACAAGTTCCTAAGCCGTTGTACAACTCCAGAGAAAATTTCGCAAAGATCTCCCCGCTATTCTCCATATACACGTCTCACAACAGTCAAGAGGGTGTGTATCGGAGAATACTAGGAGACGCTACCAAATCTACTCGAGTTGTACAACACACTCAGAACTTGCCCAAGCACATATCCTCGAATAATCAAAGAACGTGGACAATTCGAGATGCCGCTTATAAATATGCCATTTCGTTCGGTATATTTATAAACAAGCATCCTCGAATGGGAGACGTAGGTTCCGCAGCCTAAACTCTAACATTCATTAGATGACAGCAATAATAATTCCATATTAACATCAAAACACTAAAAATTAAGATAATTAAATACATGTGTGCTTGTCAAATAAATGGTGTGAAATCTGATAGGACATACACAATACCAGTGCAATTTAAACTTTCTTCGCCACTTATCAAAATTACATAGTTCACAATTAAAGGGGTTTGAAAGAATGCTCACATTTTGAAGAAAACCACAAATTATGCAAAATGAGTGGAAATCTCCTCAAGTTAGGGCTTCAAATTTACCCTCTTAACACCCACCCTTGAGGATTTCAAATTTTCTCACCCAAGTATTGCTTCCAACCACAGAATATGAGCTATTTTTTCGAGTGGCGGCGGAGAAATCTCCTCTGGAACAATAACAGAGAAGAGTTCAGCTCGAGTGGTATAAATAACCTAACGAGGCACATCACTATCGGTTCTCATATAAAAAGCGATAGTGATGTGATCATGCACATCACAGTCAGTTCTTATAAGAGAAGCGATAGTGATGATCGTTGTTATCACAATCGGTTCCCACATAAGAAGCGATAGTGATGAACACGTTGACATCACTATCGGTTCTTATGTGAGAAGCGATAGTGATGAGAATACACATCACTATCGCCGACGACAAAGAAGCGATAGTGATGATACGTGCTCATCACTATCGCTTCTTTTGTCAGAAGCGATAGTGATGTGCATTCTCATCACTATCGCTTCTTAAATAAGAACCGATAGTGATGTGTACTTGCTCATCACTATCGCTTTTTATGTGGAAACCGATAGTGATGATAATGCACATCACTATCACTTTTCGCATAAGAACCGATTGTGTTGTTCCAAGTACTACATCACAATCACTTCTAACCTGAGAATCGATAGTGATTATTATTAATGCCTCTCCTAAGTCATCTATCACAATCGTTTTTTTCCTAAAAACTTAAGAACCGACACAGATGAAGCGATAGTGATGTACCATTCTGTAGTAGTGGGAGTAGTAGTACAGTTTTAGCCGTCCTTAGGGCATGTATAATAAGGCCATGTCAGCTGGCTCTTAGCCTGTACACATTAGCTTTGATCTATGTGGAGAAGTGAGAAAAGAGGAAAGAGGAGAGAGCTGGCTCTTATTTAGTAGCCAGCTTTGCACGGGAGCATAGGTAGATCATTTATGTACAAGAGAGAAAGATAATTATTGCACAATATCTGGAGACAACCTTTAGAGACAGTTATTGTACAAGCTGGCTTTTAGCTTACTATTAGTTAGAGCAAGTACAATAGCAAAGCCAACTACTGGCTAATCTTGTACAATAACTGTCTCTAAAGGTTGTCTCTAGATGTTGTGCAATAACTATCTTTTCTCTCTTGTACATAAATGATCTACCTATGCACCCGTGCAAAGCTGGCTACTAAATAAGAGCCAGCTCTCTTCTCTTTCCTCTTTTCTCACTCCTCCACATCGACCAAAGCTGATGTGTACAGGTTAAGAGCCAGCTGACGTGGTCTTATTGTACATTGCTATTGTACTTGCGTTTAGATTTTTTTTAAACATGACACATTAAATTTAGGAGTAGTAGTACAGTTTTAGCCGTCCTTATCTTAATTGACTAGTTTGGTCTCGTCTATATATCAACCAATATATAGGAGCCGCTAGTGCGATTATTCCTCGTTTCTCATGCTAAAACTAGCTAGGGGTATTCATTTGCCCCCTTAGCTTGAGGTGCAGGGAAACACATGTTAAATGCAGTGATAGGCAAACTGACACCTATGTATAAACACTAGTATAGTGCCCTGTCTTCCGGTTTTCTTTTCCCAGCACGTAATATATGGTCTTTTCCTTTTCTAGAACGTTTGTTTCCTTTTCCTTAATTCCAGGATATTTGTTTCCTTTTCCTTGAGATGATGCTGGAGGTGGGGGGAGATCTGTTGTGGGCCACAGGGATGAGTTAGACACATTAAACAATGGCCATCGGATGTGGGTGAGCAAAGCTGAGGAAAGATCTGAGAGGTTAATTTTGATAGAGGCAAGTTTCTGGGGACGTTTTGCTGGGTGCATGAAGGTTGGACCATCTCTAGTGGGGTGCATTATTTGGGGTGGACCACCACTACAGAGGGGTATATCCACGACGCCCCATCAGTGCCGGTTGAGGCCCACCCGGTAGTGATTGTATTATCACTGCGAGTTCCAAGTAAAACCGGCACAATAGTTTTTTCACACGCGAAGTGAAGGAATATCACTACCGGTTCATTTTCTCCAACCGACAGTAATATATCACTGCCGGTTTGTAAACAAAAGCCGGCAGTGATAAGATTACCCTAAATTCTCCCGTGCGACCAGGAGAGCAGTATCACTGCCGGTTCGTATTATAAAATCGGCAGTGATATATTACTGCCGGTTTGTAAATAATAACCGGCAGTGATAAGGCTTACCCTAAATTTTCACGCGGGAAGGGCAGAGAGTATCACTGCCGAATTATATTATTCAACTGGCACTGATATCTTACTGCCGAGTTTTGAAAAAGAACCGGCAGTGATAATTCGACACTATAAATACCTTCAGACTTGCCCACCTCCGAGCAGAGGAGCTCTGTTCTTGCTCGGTTGGGGAAGAGAGGGGGTGAATTTTTGCTCTCAAATTTGGTGGAATTCACTTCTAATTCGTGATCTACGGTTCGCATCTTGATGTATATTTTATTTGTAGTTGGTTTTTGTTGGATATTACGTTCTATATGGTTGTTGGCTGTGAGAATTATCGATTGCATAATGAGCACAATTAGAGCTCTAATTTAGAGACTAGATTTGAATTCACCACCTTTTTATGTGTGCAGTGATTAGTGAGATTAAGATGTAGCTTGAATTTAAGTTTTTACGAGGACCAAATTAGTGATTGCGTTTAATATGTTAATTAAGTACGATAAATACTACATAATTAATTGTCGTTGTATGTAACTATTTAGATGTCATGTGTGTAGAAAAAGTATTTATATTCTTTGTTGAATTATGTTTTAAATAATAAATTATGTATTTATGAGTTTTTATGTTTTTTAGCTAATTATTTAAAATATTTTCCTATTAAGAGGAAGTTTTGAATTTTAAGAAAATTTAAAATGTGATAAAACCTTGAAAATAAATTTTTAAATGTTATATTATTTGTGGAACTTTCTCAAAAAAAATTCTCAAAAAAACTTCATAATTTTTGAAGTTGGTCTGCTAATTTTAATAATTGAAACTTGCTTTATGGATTAATTAAATTAAAAAACAATTATAAAATTAAGAAACCTTTTTGGGCCAAAATTGTAGTTTTGGCCCAGCCCACACGTATATCCGGATATCCGACCCATCAATATCCGGATTATCCGAATCCGTATCCGTCGGATAGTGAGGTACCGAATCCGAATCCGTATTATTATAAAAAATCCGTATCCCTATCCGATCCGATACTATCCGACAAATATCCGATCCGACATAAAGAGGCATCCGATATAGCTTGAATTTAAGTTTTTATGAGGACCAAATTAGTGATTGCGTTTAATATGTTAAGTATGATAGCACTACATAATTATTTGTTGTTGTATCTAATTACTTATTATTGTTTCTTTACTTGGTGTATATTAATTTAATACTTTTTGTAAGTAATGCAAATTTGCTGGACAGACCATTATAAGTAATAGCAATTATTTAATTGATTTTAATAGTGAGATTTGGAAATGGATTTCTTGATTAATTAGCAGTACGTAACAAATTAAATGAATAAAATAATTTGTGACCACTTATTGATTTACTGAGATTTTATTTGTTATAAATATTTGCAGATGGATCGAAGATGGATGTATGAAGCGGACCGTTGCGATAGAGAGTAATTTAACGGTGTGACTAGTTTTATGAGCGTGGCTGCGGCGTACAAGTCAACTAAGCTGACGGACTACATTTGTTGCCCGTGCGTCGATTGCAAGAATGAGAAGCAGTTTTCTAATCTTGAGGCGATCCGTGCACACTTGCTTCGAAGGGGTTTCAAGCCTGCCTATACCTGTTGGACTGAGCATGGTGAAAATGAGATTTTACGTGAAGATCATCCGATTGATGATGATGACGAAGACAACGACTCCACGACGGTCGAGGATACGTTCGTGGACACCCAAGATGATACGTTCGTCGATAACCATGAAGATGATCTAGAACAGATGTTGCATGATGGGGAGGAGGACCACACGAGTGAAAGGGATTTTCAGAAGTTCCAGCGTATGGTAGAGGACTCTACAACACCTTTGTACCCGGGCTGCAAGGAGGACCTAAAAAGCTGCATGTTGTGCTAACGCTGTTGCAGTTGAAGGCAAGCAATGGTTGGTCCGATAAGAGCTTCACAAAGTTGTTAGTATCAATGTTCCTCCACTGCCCATTGGGACTGGAAGTACAGAAAATACACGCATGTCCGAACGATTGCGCAGTGGAGGAACATTGATACAAAATACAAGAAACACTTTGCATGTGATGTGAGGAATATAAGGTTCGGGATCAGTACGGATGGGATGAATCCTTTCGGCAACATGAGCAGTCGTCATAGCACTTGGCCGGTGACTTTATGTATCTACAACCTTCCTCCTTGGCTTTGTATGAAGCGAAAGTATATTATGATGCCGCTGCTGATCCAAGGGCCAATGCAGCCTGGCAACGATATCGACGTATACCTGAAACCACTGGTTGAAGATCTTCTGTTATTGTGGAACGACGGTGTGTGGCTATGGGATGAGTATAAAAGAGAGTACTTCATGCTACACGCGTTGTTGTTCATAACCATCAATGATTACCCTGCTCTCGGTAATTTTTCAGGCCAGACTATTAAAGGATTCAACGGATGCGTCCATTGCTTGGGTGATACAGGTAGCCGGTGGCTGAAATACTGCAGAAAAATGTGTTACATGCGACATCGTAGGTTCCTTCGTAAGGACCATCCGTATCGCAACAACAAGAGAGGTTTCGATGGTACAAAGGAGACGACTTGACTCCAAAACATCGCAGCGGCAAAGAGATATTTGCGGCCGTAAAGGATATTAAAATTATCCATGGAAAGGGAGCCGGCAGTACATCAGTCCCGTGTTCATGTGATACAGCTCCTTTATGGAAAAAGATATCAGTATTTATGGACCTACCTTATTGGTCGCACCTGGATGTTCGACATGCAATCGACGTTATGCACATAGAGAAGAACGTGTGTGACAGCTTGCTCGGTATTTTACTAGACATACCTGGCAAAACAAAAGATACACTCAAAGCACGGATGGACCTGGAAGATATGAACCTCAGGTAGGAGCTACGTCATGAAGATTTGGGTAAAGGCAAAAAGTATCTTCCGGCAGCTTGCTACACTCTTAGTAAGAAAGAGAAAATTAGCGTGTGTGAATGCTTGCACGGAGTCAAAGTACCGTCCGGTTATTCTGCCAACATGAAGAGGCTAGTCTCAATGAAAGACTTGAAATTAATTGGCATGAAGTCTCACGATTGCCACGTGATGATGACACAGATGCTTCTTGTTGCAATTAGGGGTGTTCTGCCAGAGAAAGTGCGAGACCCAATTATAAAGTTGTGTTCATTCTTCAATGCGATTTCACAAAAGGTCATTGATCCAATGAAACTGGGTAAGCTGCAGCAAGACGTGATCCACACTCTATGTCGGCTTGAGATGTGCTTCCCTCCATCCTTTTTTGATATTATGGTCCATCTCATTGTTCATATTGTGAAAGAGATACAGTTTCTTGGCCCAGTGTTTCTACATCAGATATACCCTTTCGAGAGGTTCATGGGGGTTGTAAAGAAATATGTTCGTAATCGACATCGGCCAGAAGGGTGCATTGCCCAAGGTTGGGGAACCGAGGAGGTCATTGAATTCTGCGTCGATTACATGGATCTCAAACCGATTGGTGTGCCCATATCTCGCCATAAGGGGAGGCTACAGGGCAAAGGGACATTAGGTCAGAAATCGAAGCATACTAACGATCATGCTAAATTCATTCAAGCACATTTTACAGTTCTGGACCAATCAGTTGTAGCTGCACCGTATGTTGATATGCACAAGAATATGCTAAGAAGAAAAAACCTGTCGGGACCCGAATATGCAAATCCGAACCCTCTGTGTATTCAGCACTAGTCCAGCATCACGCTAGTGCACACAGTCTCAACATAGATGAAATATCACAATCATACACAATGGAATAATAAATAAAGACTTCATCTATTAATATAGAACTATTAAAGGACCTTTAGGTCAAACTTACACTTGCGAGGCCTTGGTGGCTTCAACTCAAATTAAATAAATAGCAACGGAATGAAGAATGTCGACGAATCCCATCAATATGCCACAGGCAACTGACAAGATTCAACTCCTAGATATTCGCCTCCTCGTAGAACTTCTCCTCCTTCGAAGTTGCAGTCTTCTCCTCAACTGATGATTTTGTGTGTTGCAAGGGGGTGAGTACATAAAGCACTCAACAAGTTGTGCACAGAATGCAATTCTATGTTACTATATGCAAGGCTTATTCCAAAGGAAAAGGCTATTATGGCTATTTTGCGATGAAGCGACATTTATGAACAAATACAATAAATAGATTGTAAAGACTGTAAAACAAATAATAGTAATAGATAGATTCATCATTTCTGAAGTAAACCAAGTTTCCAATCCTAAGTCAATTTCCACTTTCCATGGCATCCTGCCATCCCAATAAGTTTTGTTTAACAAAAGTCTAACCCTTAACTGTAATTCCCGAGCATTGCTCAATACCGCGAGCACGGCTATTCGAATAGATTCACACTCTACAGAGGTTATGCACTTTACCCACACGACATGATCGTCCCTTGTTGCCAAGCTATTAGCACACTTCCTTTGGTGTGCCGGCAGAGAGATCACGACAAAGCCTTTACAATGCTCTGGCTTAACCCGATACTACCCGCTAAGGTTTCAACACTTGTGGGTCTGAAAACCATAACCAGGGCCCCCCTCTTGCGCCATGTGAATTACACCATAACTCGGGAACTCACACCGTCCACGATAGTACCAAAATTAAGACATTGCAAATTACTCACTAAATTTGGCCCATACGGACATGTGGTTGCATGATTGACTCAGTCAAAGGCTTGCAAGGTTAAGTCCTTAGTGTGATCAAGGCAAGACATCCACATACCCTCTCGCCCATCGGGCCCACCTTGGCATACTCGCCTTGTCACTTGCCCCAATCTAAATGATTATCACCCGCTTGATTACCAAGCACCACGTGCTATCAACAATTCAACATCGTTGCGTGACATGACTCGCCACAACAACTCAATCTCATCGTGTGATCCCACATGACACACAAGTTCATAACATTGTTCCATATTCCATTAATCAAGATTAATTATCAATGACTCTGACACATGTGATGACGTGGCATGGCTAAGCAACTAATACGGACTAACCCTCCAATGTTGATTATAATTACTAACCAACTATATTGAACCAATCTAGGGTGACAATAGATCATGGCATACAAATGACAAGGTAGGGTGTAGATCAAATTGGTATAATAGCTAAGTCCCAATTTAATTTGAAACAATTGTACACTTGAAATAATATGCAATAGGGTAAAACAAATATAGCAATTTTATAAACATGGGTTCAACATGATCAAAGCACAACTTGCCTGGCCCTTGCGATTTTTACTGTTCTTCACTCTTTATCTTTGATTCTTGATCTTCGATTGTAACATCCCAAAAATTGAAGTTTTGGAATGTTAGAAATCAAAGATGAACCATTTGCATCTCTTGAATTAATTCCAGCTTAATTTGAATTTTCGATTAATGGAAGGATTTAATTTGGCTAAACTATTCATCAAAATCAAGAATTTCAGCTTTTGTTGGGTTCCTTGTGCTCCAAGGAATTTTTCTGTATTTTTGGGGATTTTTTTGAATTTATTTGATATTTTTTTTGAATTTATTGGATTTTATTTGAATTTCTGGTAATTTCCAAAAACAGAAAATGTTTTCTATTTTCAAAAGCATCTTGGGCGAATCCTCACATGCCCGTTTCTTTCCGCGCGCCTCGGCCCAGCCGCCTCCTCCCGGCTGCCCGCCTTCACCCGGCTCGCCGCCCGGCCTGGCTCGCTCGCTGCCCGGCTGCCCGGCCCGGCCAGCGCAGCGCCAAGGCCAGAAACCCTAGCGCCGCCGTTAGAGTCCGCACGCCGCCGCGCGCCGTCCTCGGACTCGGGTCGAGCACGCCTCGAGCCCCTATTTAAGGTGCCGCACACCCGAGAATCGCCTCCGCGCGCCTCTTTTGCCCCACGCCCGCCGCCTAGCCGCGCCGTCGCCGCGAGCTCGCCGTCGTTCGTCGTGGCCGACGTCTTCCGCCGCCGCGGATCTCCGCCGCGGTCCACCTCCGCCGCCGCCGCTGGAACCCCGAGCTCCCGCGTCGTCCTCTCCCGGTTCGCTTTGTCTCTGCCCGTCCGGCTCTCCTCCGCCGCGTCTGTGTCTTTTTCTCCGCGGCCGGTGGGTTGCGCCGCCGCCTCGCCGTCGCGTTCCGTCGAGACCTCCACCGTCCGTCGCCCGGCGACGCTACGGATCGCGCCAGCGTCATCGCTTCGCTGCGCCTCGCTTCGCCGTCCGATCTGGTTCCCTCGCCGGATCGCGCGACGCGTGGCGCCGGCGTCGGCGCATCGTCACCGCTGCGTCGGCCGCCGCGTCGGCCGTTGCGTCGTGGCCACGGACGTCACGGTGCACGGTGAACCCAGCCAGCGCCGTGGACCGAGTCCACCGTGAGCGGTGACGTCGAGTTGCGCAATAAATCGCTTTTTCAAGATACAAAATAAATCCAGAAATTCCGATTTTCTGATTTTTCTGTATTTTCTCTGAATTTAATCTTTCGGAGGCCCGTTCTCGCTCATACGAACTCCGATTGAGGCGATTCAAGTTTCTAAATTTTTCTAAAATCAAGATCTATCTTCCAGAGCCATTTATTTTCAGTTTTGAGCTTGTTTGAGTCTCTGTTTTGTATTTATTTGGTTTCGTTGCTTATTTTCCGGTAGACGCTAATTCCGAGGGAGCGAACGAAGACTTCGAAGACCAAGATTCAGCACTAGATCAGCAAGGCAAGTCGTAACCTTTGATCATATTGATCCTATGTTTGCAAAGTAATTTATTTTATACACTTGCATGCTATTTACGTATCAATGTTTATTTAATGGGAGTAGATGTATGCCTAGTTGACATTATGCCACCTTGATTCGTTGTATGCCATGTATCCATTGTTAAACCTAGGTTGGGACATTACTAGTTGGACATAATCATAATACCAACATTGGGTTATCGTAGCTATGCTTAGACATGCTTACATATACGTTGGGATTCATGTCACATGTTGAATAATGTTAATCTTGACTTAATGAGATATTGAATCGTGGCCGTTAGCCACTGTTGTAAAATTTGTTGTACCATGGCGGGTTTGCCATTGGTCTTGGTTGAACAATTGTTTTCCCTCGGGCAAGTGATCGTGCGATAAAGGGGTGCTTTCTAGCACGTTGGGATGTGGATGTCTTGCACGAGACAACTTAAGGACTTAATCTTGTGCGCCATTGAACTGGGTCTAATCGTACTACCACATGTCCGAATGGGACAGACCTAGGTGATTAATTTGTAATGTCTAGTCTTGAGTAACGCCAATGGTGGTGTGGGTTCCGGATGGACGGGTAGATTCGCAAGGCGCAAGAGGGGCCCTAATGGGCGAAACCTTAGCGAGCGATCTGAGTTTAGACAATGCATTGTAAAGGCTCACATGATATCTCTGCGACGCACCAAAGGAAGTGTGTTAGTAACGTTTGCACAAAGAGATGTTCATGTCTTGTGGGTAAAGTTGTACAACCTCTGCAGAGTGTAAAACTATTCGGATAGCGCGTCATGATCATGGACAAAGCAGGAATTTCACACGGGGTATAGAGTGTTTCATGAAATGTGGAATGTGGAATTGTTGGGATGTGAGCGGGAGTTCACCGTTGTTTTGTTGTCTATCATTGATCTATCGATTATTTATTTATGTTTTCATAAATATGCTTTCAATCTATTTATTGTATTTCAATTCAAGTTATTGCTTTACGCAAAATAAACTATATAGCCATCCTTGTCAAGCCGTGCATAAATATATTGCATCAATTCCCTACGACTTCTTGAGTACCTTTGTACTCACGGCTTTATGCCCTTGTTGATCGATTCTTGTCAAGGAGATAATGAATCTCATGAAGAGGAATTCTATGAAGACTACGTGGATTAGGAAGGCGTTCCCAGACGATTGCTGTGGCATGTCGAATGGTTCAAGTTATCTTTTCCGCTGCAATAGTATTTGTTTCTTAAGCCCTTAAGGCATAATGGTGTAAACGTTGACCATAAGGTCGTTTGCTTTATTTAATAATAATTTGCTTCTTCTTAATTAATTCGTTGTATGGAATGGTATTTCATCTATGTTTCCACTGTGTGCACTAGCGTGATCTGGACTAGTGCAAGATACACAGGGTTTTGGTTTGCAAATCCGGGTCCCGACAGAGATGGTATCAGAGCCATATCGACTGTAGGTCGCTATCCTAGTTAGCATGGTCTTCAAAATTATTTTCTAAATTAAACCAACAAATTGGTACTTAATAGTTTTCGTCTCCTCTCAACTTATTCTTAGGTTCTTATTCCTTTCCTTTCTTGGAAACATGGTTTGAAATTTAAATTGATCTTATCCTATGAAACTTCTCAAAGCCTCGAGTCTTACGCAGGAATCAAATCAAGGAAGATGATGATCAAGCCATCAAAGACATATCCGAGAAGCCTACCAAATAAGATAGGTTTTTGGTGCTCAGCGGTGTTTGAGCATGTCTTTCCCTTTCAGTTTAGTTACGTTTAGTCCGCGTATACTAAGATTTTCTTGCTGGAGCGTCTGGTATGTTGTACACTTGCCTCAAGCACGGTGTTACAACCATACCTTTAATTGAAAAAAAACTTTATTTGCCTCCTTAATTTGAAGCCTTTCGGTTGTATCCTTTTGTCCCTGGGTATTACCTTCTCCCCTAGATGATCTTACCACGCATCTACTGCTTTTTCCTCTTACCTATCAAACCCTTGCGCTGCACCTCAGATGGTTGACACTCGTTCTGGAGCCGGTCGCAGTTCTCCAGCGGATGCCAGTGCCAGTGCCAACACCAACTCCAACCCCAATGCACCACCGCCACCACCAGCAGGATCACGAACATGGGACATTTTCTAGCAGCTCAGACTCAGCTTATGAACACAATGATGCAGAACATGAACAACATGATGAATCAGCAGAACCAGACTGCAGTTGCTCTAGCCAATCTGTTGAACCAGCAAAACCAAGCTGCTGCTGCACCTCCTCAAGCTCGTCTCCAGTCCAAGCTAGCAGAATTTATGAGGACTCGTCCGCCAACTTTCTCCAACTCTTCAGAACCATTGGACGCCGATGATTGGATCCGCTCCATTGAGAAGAAGCTTGAAATTGCCCAGTGCACCAATCGTGAGAAGGTTCTCTATGCCGCTCATCAGCTGGAGGGCACCGCCACAGAATGGTGGGAGAACTCTGATCTTGCCCATGATGATCCTCAGACTATCACTTGGGCAGAGTTTTCCACTGCTTTCCGCCACTCTCATATTCCTGATGGAAAGGTGGAAATGAAGAAGAATGAATTTCGAGAGCTTAAGCAAGAAGGAATGTCAGTGAGTGAATACCTTAATAAGTTCACTCAACTCGCTCGCTACGCTCCAGAGGATGTAGCCACAGATGATGCTCGCCAGAAGAAGTTCAAGCGTGGACTCAATCCAGGACTAAAGGTGCAAGTCATTGGCAATGACTATGTAGATTTCCAGCATCTGGTTGATAAAGCTATGCTTATTGAGGAATCTCGTCGGGGTTGGAAGAATCCGTAAGAGAAAGATGATGCAAGACATGGAGCCCATCGAGTCACCAGCAGAGAGTCGAACAAATGCTCAACGACCGCTCGCTTCACTCCCGAATACATTCAGGACCCTGCACCAAAGACCTCGCCCGGCTCCTTCAGCAATCGCAACCCTAGCGCCAACAAAGAATCCACCTCGGAGAAACGAGAATCCACCGCAGGAGTCACATGTTTCAACTGTCATGAACTTGGTCACTATGCCAACAATCGTCCAAGGAAGCAAGCTGTGACGCGGTTCGTTTCAACTTGGGATCTACGCCACCAAGACCCCGCACGGGATCGGGGCGTGGAGTGCCCCAAACTCTAATCAAGCCACGAGGACTCCGCGCTTTCTTTGGAAGAGGCGCGTGAATCACGTCACCACCGAGGATGCCCGATCGCACTGCACGTCATACTAGGTAAGCTCCTAGTCAACTCGGCATCGCCATGGTTTTGTTTGATTACGAGCTACGCATTCGTTTGTTTCTCGGAGTTTTGCCGCAAATCATCAATTAAAGACAATGCCTCTTAAGATTGTTTTACTAGTGCAATCTCACGGTTACGATTTGAGTACGAACCAAGGCTGCCCGAAGTTAAGATATTAATTGGAGGGTAGAATTTCTAGCCAACCTTATTGTCCTAGACACCAAGTCCCTAGATGTGATCCTAGGAATGGATTGGCTCTCCAAGAACCAAGCGATTTTGGATTGTGGGAATAGAGATCACCTTAACCACCGGATGGATCCAAGTTAAAAGTTCAAGCCGCTTGGATCGGTCAAGGGATTAAAGTTTGTAGTGCCAAAGGAATAAGCTTGGAAGATGTGCGATCGCCAAATGAATTTCTGACGTGTTTCGGATGAGTTGCCTGGGATGCCACCGGATCGAGATATAGAGTTCTTGATAGAACTAGTTCCTGGAACGCCACCCATTTCCAAGAGACCTTATAGGATGCCTGCTAATGAGTTAGCCGAAGTAAAGAGACAGATTAAAGAGCTGCAAGATCAAGGATTTGTTCGACCAAGTTCTTCGCCATGGGGAGCACCAGTTCTTCTAGTTGAAAAGAAAGATGGAACCCAGAGAATGTGTGTAGATTATCGCTCACTCAATGAGGTCACCATCAAAAATAAGTACCCTCTGCCAAGAATCGATGATTTATTTGACCAACTTCAAGGAGCCGAGTGTTCTCGAAGATTGACTTAAGATCGAGGATACCACCAGTTGAAGATTCGTCAAGAGGATATACCCAAAACAGCTTTTGTTACTCGGTATGGACGGTATGAGTATCTGATGATGTCTTTTGGATTGACTAATGCCCCGCCTACTTCATGACCTTGATGAATAAGGTATTCATGGAATATCTGGACAAGTTTGTTGTTGTTTTCATTGACGACATTCTAATCTACTCCAAAAGTGAGGAAGAACATGAGGAGCACTTGCGCCAAATTTTAACGAAGCTAAGAGAGAATCAGCTTTATGCAAAGTTTAGTAAATGTGAGTTCTGGATGAAAGAAGTTGCTTTCCTAGGACATGTCATATCGGAGAAGGAGTCATTTGTTGACCACGGAAAGGTGCGAGATGTGCTAAGTTGGGAGTCACCCAAGGCGGTACCCCAAATCCAAGTTTTCTTGGAATGGCGAGGATATTATCGCCGTTTCATAGAAGGGTTTTCTAGAAAAGCTAGACCGCTCACTCAACTTTTAAAGAAGGAAAAGAAATTTGTTTGGACATCGGAGTGTGAGCAAAGTTTTCAAGAATTAAAGAAGTGTTTGACAAGCGCCCCAAAGGCTTATTCGCGGATAATAGGAAGGATTTTGAGATATTCTGTGATGCATCCCGACAAGGACTCGGTTGTGTGCTAATGCAAGATAAGAAGGTTGTAGCGTATGCTTCGCGACAACTGAGGCCACATGAAGTTAACTATCCTACCCATGATTTGGAATTAGCGGCCGTAGTGCATGCTTTAAAGATTTAGGCGTCACTATCTCATTGGTAATCGTTGTGAAGTTTATCTCGATCACAAGAGTTTGAAGTATATTTTACCCAAGTGACCTCAATATGAGACAAAGAAGATGGTTGGAATTGATCAAGGACTATGACATTGGGATTCATTATCATCCGTGCAAGGCCAATGTCGTAGCCGATGCTTTGAGTAGAAAGAGCTCTTGCCATACTCGATGATTAAGGAAAGTCACCACCCTCTATAAGGAATTTGAAGCTTAGTTTGGAATTGATTCGGAGGGGTATTTAGCTACTTTGGAAGTCGCCCTCGTTGGAAGATCGATTCGAGAAGCACGGGTAGATGATGCCGACATTAAGGAGATTAAGAGCAATATGAAGAAAGGAAAAGCCTCGTGTTTCTCGAAGATGAACAAGGTACTATTTGGTATGAGAAGCGTATTTGCGTGCGGATCGAGAAAGAGCTTAAGGAGTTGATTCTCAAGGAAGCGCATGAGACTTTATACTCCATTCATCCCGAAGTACCAAGATGTATCAAGACCTCAAGGAAAGGTATTGGTGGCCTAGTATGAAGCGTGAGATTGCGAATATGTTGCACTTTGTGATGTCCGCGGAAGGTCAAGGCGAGCATCGAGGCCAGCGAGGATTGCTGCGACCATTGAAGATTCAGTGGAAGTGGGAAGAAATTGGTATGGATTTCATTACGGATTTCCTCAAACCCAAGCAGGTTATGACTCGATCTGGGTAATAGTGGATCGATTGACTAAGGTAGCTCACTTCATTCCAGTTTAAGACTACCTATGTAGGAGATAAATTAGCAGAGTTATATATGTCAAGGATCGTCAGTCTTCACGGAGTGCCTAAGAAGATAGTGTCTGATAGAGGAACCCAGTTTACCTCTCGCTTTTGGCAGAGTCTGCACGAAGCCATGGGAACTCATCTCAGATTCAGTACTGCCTATCACCCTCAAACCGATGGATAGACTGAGCGTGTGAATCAGATTCTTGAGGATATGTTAAGAGCTTGTGCCTTAACTTATGGTGTCAAGTGGGACAAGTGTTTGCCCTACGCCGAGTTTTCGTACAACAATAGTTATCAAGCCAGTCTGCAAATGTCGCCTTTTGAAGCCTTATATGGAAGGAAGTGCGAAACCCTCTCAACCGGAAGGAGTCGGAGAAAGACAATTGTTTGGTCTGCCATCTGCAAGAAGCCAAGAGCAAGTTCAATTAATTGAGACCGCTTGAAGATAGCTCAAAGCGATGAAGAGTTATGCGATAATCGTCGCAGAGATTTGAGTTTGAGCCCAATGATTATGTTTACCTCGAGTTACCCCTCTCAAAGGAGTTAAGAGATTTCAAGTAAAAGGAAAGCTTGCCCTAGATATGTGGGACCGTTCAAAATCTTGGAGCGAAGAGGCGAGGTTGCCTACAAGTTAGAATTGCCTCGAGTCTTTTCTTTGGAATCCATGATGTGTTCCATGTATCGCAATTGAAGAAGTGCCTCCGTGTGCGGAGGAATGATGCCATGGAAGCCATTGATTTGCAAGAGGATCTTACCTACAAGGAGCATCCAGTGAAAATTTTGGATACAGCAGAGCGTATCACGAGGAGCAAGATCATCCGTTTTTGCAAGGTCCAGTGGAGCAATCATTCAGAAGAGGAAGCAACTTGGGAGCGAGAAGAGGATTTGAAGTCCGAGTTTCCCCACCTATTCCCTAGCCAGCCTGAATCTCGGGGTCGAGATTTCATTTAAGGGGGGAGGTTTGTAACATCCCAAAAATTGAAGTTTTGGAATGTTAGAAATCAAAGATGAACCATTTGCATCTCTTGAATTAATTCCAGCTTAATTTGAATTTTCGATTAATGGAAGGATTTAATTTGGCTAAACTATTCATCAAAATCAAGAATTTCAGCTTTTGTTGGGTTCCTTGTGCTCCAAGGAATTTTTCTGTATTTTTGGGGATTTTTCTGAATTTATTTGATATTTTTTTTGAATTTATTGGATTTTATTTGAATTTCTGGTAATTTCCAAAAACAGAAAATGTTTTCTATTTTCAAAAAGCCTCTTGGGCCGAATCCCCGCGCGGCCCGTTTCTTTCCCGCGCCGCCTCGGCCCGCCTCCTCCTCCGGCTGCCCGACCGCCCACTTCGCTGCCCGCCCGCTCGCTCGCCCGGCCCGATGCCTAAATTTCAGCCAGCCGTGCGCGTGAAACCCTAGCGCCGCCGCTCGAGTCCGCGCGCGCGCCGCCGTCCTCGGACTCGGGTCGGGCACGCCTCCGAGCCCCTATTTAAGGTGCCGCACCCCGAGAATCGCCTCCCGCGCCGCTCTTTTGCCCCACGCTCGCCGCCTAGCCGCGCCGCCGCTTCGCCGACGAGCTCGCCGTCGTTCTCGTCGTGGCGGCGTCTTCCGCCGCCACGGATCTCCGCCGCCGGTCCACCTCCGCTGCTGCCATTGGAACCCCGAGCTCCCGCGTCGTCCTCTCCCGGTTCGCTTTGTCTCTGCCCGATCCGGCTCTCCTCCGCCGCGTCGCGTGTCTTCTTCTCCGCGGCCGGTGGGTTGCGCCGCCGCCTCGCCGTCGCGTTCCGTCGAAGGACCTCCACCGTCCGATCGCCGGTAAGACGCGCGGATCGCGCCAGCGTCATCGCCGCTGCGCCTCGCTTGGCCGTCCGTCTGGTTCCCTCGCGGATCGCGCGACAGCGTGGCGCCGGCGTCGGCGCATCGTCACCCGCTGCGCGTCGGCCGCGCGTCGGCCGTTGCGTCGTGGCCCGGCGTCACGGGTGCACGGTGAACCCAGCCCGCGCCGTGGACCGAGTCCACCGTGAGCGGTGACGTCGAGTTGCGCAATAAATCGCTTTTTCAACAAAAATAAATCCGAAATTCCGATTTTCGATTTTTCGTATTTTCTCTGAATTTAATCTTTGGAGGCCCGTTCTCGCTCATACGAACTCCGATTGAGGCGATTCAAGTTTCTAAATTTTCTAAAATCAAGATCTATCTTCCAGAGCCATTTATTTTCAGTTTTGAGCTTGTTTGAGTCTCTGTTTTGTATTTATTTGGTTTCGTTGCTTATTTTCCGGTAAGACGCTAATTCCGAGGGAGCGAACGAAGACTTGAAGACCAAGATTCAGCACTAGATCAGCAAGGCAAGTCGTAACCTTTGATCATATTGATCCTATGTTTGCAAAGTAATTTATTTTATACACTTGCATGCTATTTACGTATCAATGTTTATTTAATGGGAGTAGATGTATGCCTAGTTGACATTATGCCACCTTGATTAGTTGTATGCCATGTATCCATTGTTAAACCTAGGTTGGGACATTACTAGTTGGACATAATCATAATACCAACATTGGGTTATCGTAGCTATGCTTAGACATGCTTACATATACGTTGGGATTCATGTCACATGTTGAATAATGTTAATCTTGACTTAATGAGATATTGAATCGTGGCGTTAGCCATTTGTTGTAAAATTTGTTGTACCATGGCGGGGTTTGCCATTGGTCTTGGTTGAGCAATTGTTTTCCCTCGGGCAAGTGATCGTGCGATAAAGGGGTGCTTTCTAGCACGTTGGGATGTGGATGTCTTGCACGAGACAACTTAAGGACTTAATCTTGTGCGCCATTGAACTGGGTCTAATCGTACTACCACATGTCGGAATGGGACAGACCTAGGTGATTAATTTGTAATGTCTAGTCTTGAGTACGCCAATGGTGGTGTGGGTTCGGGATGGACGGGTAGATTCGCAAGGCGCAAGAGGGGCCCTAATGGCGAAACCTTAGCGGCGATCTGAGTTTAGACAATGCATTGTAAAGGCTCATCATGATATCTCTGCGACGCACCAAAGGAAGTGTGTTAGTAACGTTTGCACAAAGAGATGTTCATGTCTTGTGGGTAAAGTTGTACAACCTCTGCAGAGTGTAAAACTATTCGGATAGCGCGTCATGATCATGGACAAAGCCCGGAATTTCACACGGGTATAGAGTGTTTCATGAAATGTGGAATGTGGAATTGTTGGGATGTGAGCGGGAGTTCACTTTGTTGTTTTGTTGTCTATCATTGATCTATCGCTTATTTATTTATGTTTTCATAAATATGCTTTCAATCTATTTATTGTATTTCAATTCAAGTTATTGCTTTACGCAAAATAAACTATATAGCCATCCTTGTCAAGCCGTGCATAAATATATTGCATCAATTCCCTACGACTTCTTTGAGTACCTTTGTACTCACGGCTTTATGCCCTTGTTGATCGATTCTTGAAGGAGATAATGAATCTCATGAAGAGGAATTCTATGAAGACTACGTGGATTAGGAAGGCGTTCCCAGACGATTGCACGTGGCATGTCGAATGGTTCAAGTTATCTTTTCCGCGCAATAGTATTTGTTTCTTAAGCCCTTAAGGCATAATGGTGTAAACGCTGACCATAAGGTCGTTTGCTTTATTTAATAATAATTTGCTTCTTCTTAATTAATTCGTTGTATGGAATGGTATTTCATCTATGTTTCCACTTGTGTGCACTAGCGTGATCTGGACTAGTGCAAGATACACAGAGGGTTTGGTTTGCAAATCCGGTCCCGACAGAGATGGTATCGAGCCATATCGATCGTGAGGTCGCTATCCTAGTTAGCATGGTCTTCAAAATTATTTTCTAAATTAAACCAACAAATTGGTACTTAATAGTTTCGTCTCCTCTCAACTTATTCTTAGGTTCTTATTCCTTTCCTTTGCTGAAACATGGTTTCGAAATTTAAATTGATCTTATCCTATGAAACTTATCAAAGCCTCGAGTCTTCTGCAAGGAATCAAATCAAGGAAGATGATGATCAAGCCATCAAAGACATATCCGAGAAGCCTACCAAATAAGATAGGTTTTTGGTGCTCAGCGGTGTTTGAGCATGTCTTTCCCTTTCAGTTTAGTTACGTTTAGTCCGCGTATACTAAGATTTTCTTGCTGGAGCGTCTGGTATGTTGTACACTTGCCTCAAGCACGGTGTTACAACCATACCTTTAATTGAAAAAAAAAACTTTATTTGCCTCCTTAATTTGAAGCCTTTCGGTTGTATCCTTTTGTCCCTGGGTATTACCTTCTCCCCTAGATGATCTTACCACGCATCTCTTTTTTCCCTCTTACCTATCAAACCCTTGCGCTGCACCTCAGATGGTTGACACTCGTTCTGGAGCCGGTCGCAGTTCTCCAGCGGATGCCAGTGCCAGTGCCAACACCAACTCCAACCCCAATGCACCACCGCCACCACCAGCAGTGACAGACCAGAACATGGGACATTTTCTAGCAGCTCAGACTCAGCTTATGAACACAATGATGCAGAACATGAACAACATGATGAATCGCCAGAACTGCATCGCAGCTTGCTCTAGCCAATCTGTTGAACCAAAAAACCAAGTCTGCTTTGCACCTCCTCAAGCTCGTCTCGGTCCAAGCTAGCGAAATTTATGAGGACTCGTCCGCCAACTTTCTCCAACTCTTGAAACCATTGGGCGCCGATGATTGGATCCGCTCCATTGAGAAGAAGCTTGAAATTGCCCAGTGCACCAATCGTGAGAAGGTTCTCTATGCCGCCATCACCGGAGGCACCATGTTGAATGGTGGGAGAACTATAGTCTTGCCCATGATGATCCTCGGACTATCACTTGGGCGAGTTTTCCACCGCTTTCGCCACTCTCATATTCCCGATGGAAAGGTGGAAATGAAGAAGAATGAATTTCGAGAGCTTAAGCAGAAGGAATGTCGGTGAGTGAATACCTTAATAAGTTCACTCAACTCGCTCGCTACGCTCCGGAGGATGTAGCCACGCATGATGCTCGCGGAAGAAGTTCAAGCGTGGACTCAATCCAGACTAAAGGTGCAAGTCATTGCAATGACTATGTAGATTTGGATTGAAAGCGGATCGGATCGAACACCGCGCGCAATGAACGATCTCGGTGACGTGGCGCTTTAAAGTGCGTGGGATGGAGATCGGAAGGTCGAGGTTAGGCGATGGCGTGGCGGTTCGAGCCGCCACGTCGATTTATCCCAATTTCGAATTAAAATAATTCCAGAAATTAAAATAATTCATTTAGAGCAATAAAAATACCAGAAAAATTCTAAAAAAAATCTAGAAAATATTTTAAGACATTTGGAGCTTGAATAAAATATTTTTAACCAAAATTTATTTAAAACTTTGCAGTATTTAATTAAATTTAACAAAAGGTTAATTTAAATTAATTCCAAATAAATAGCAAACGAACTCCGAAAAATCTTTGAAAAATTACAGAAAATTCCTTGAAGCACAATGAACTCAAATAAAACTAAATTTATTTTAATTGAAGTTTATATTAGTCAAATTTAATTTATTTAGCATTAGAAAATTTCAGATTAAACTTTATTAAAGAGAGAAAATCCGCGGGGATTTTTGGAAAGATGAACTAAACAAAGATTTTGAAAACCCAAATTTTGGGTTGTTACAAACCTCCCCTTAATGTAATCTCAACCAGAGATTAAGGTTGTCTATAGAAATAGGTTCTGGGGGACTCAACTCTTGAGACTTTCTTGAACTTCCAAGCAACTGCACACTGGGCAAGGTTGCTTTCGAACAAACGCTTGACAACATCCAAAATTTGTAGGCTGCGCGATGCGAATGAGATTCTTTTGCAATTCCACTAACTTCCACGGTGTCTGCTTTTCTGGCACAAGAAGGCACTCCTTGTGTTGGGACTCTTGAAACACATCACGCACTCAGACTGACGTTCTGGCATCTCCTTTGACAGGTTCCCTTGCTTTCCGTCCTTTAACACTCGGTTTTCTACTTCTTCTAGAAATTGCACAAGCGGCATTTGACAGTGAAACTTGCTTGCAACTCTGCGGCCTTGCACAACATTCCTGTTGGTCTGTTTCTATCTCTATCAGCTTGATTCTCGAGTACTTCCTTAAACTCTAGATCAACTAAATATTCCTTCACATTAAACTCAAGCTCCAACTATTACAGAGGTAATGGCATGGTTCACGGCATACACTAAGGTAGCTAAAGCAATTCGTCGGAAAACAATTATCCTTTGTAGTTATTAAGCATACGCAACCACTCCTTTTCTTCTGATGTGATGGCACATCCACCTTCTTGGCTCAACCATAACGGAACAACTGGTCCTTAGCTGTCTCTGATATGCTGAAGTTAAACTGATAGCAAATCTTCCTCGAAAAACACTTTCGCTCCTCTTAACTGATCAAATCTTCGACCATAAACCAAAACTGCCTTACACATAGGTAACCAGATAATTCCAAGGATAAACATCTCAAGCATGGGTTTCCAATATGATAAGATTTATTAGGAACTCAATCTCAACAATAGACAAGTTAACTCTCAACATCCTAGATTACATATGATTTTCAATCAGTACAACCTCTGATGCCTTCTAAGCTCCAGTAGTCATAATGTGGTTGATATGATCTTTTGCTGGCATTGGCGGCATGGTTCCACAATTCACTTTCTGATGCAAGTGTCTCGGTAGGTGTAGGATTAAGATTGAAGCGGACAGGTATAACAACTTTTCTCTTAAGATAACTGTTGGCAAGTGTCCCGGTTCATTGCATCTGAAGCAACGCTTGACCGACATCTGTTGACTTCCTTCTGACATAGCACTAATCTTGGTAGGAGCAGGGCTGAGATTGATGCGATCCGCAGTGATCACTTTCTTCTGAGGACAGTGTTTAGCAAAATGTCCTGGCTGGCGACAGGCAAAGCAACCTCTAGGCAATAAGCTTCCTCCTTGAGAAGTTTTAACCAGGGTGGTGTTATGAAAATTTTGACTACCCAAGCGAGGCACAGGTGAAGGTGTCTCGAACAAAATCTGAGCAGTATGGCAACTGAGTTGTTGAGGGGCACTCCTCATTTGCTGTTGCGGTGGTCCTTCTTGACAGGCTTTCTGACGCTTGCGGTTATACTGTAATTTCTTGCACTCATCTCCTAGAATAAGGGTCTTGTTAATCAACTCCTCTTGCTTCAACTGACTCTTTGAGCAAGTTAATCCTGCAGTTTTACCACTCACTCTTGGGGTTATAAACTTTACTGAAGTGATTTCTAGAATGATCATGGCTTCCAAAAATTGATTGACCTTTCTGTGGGCATTCCTTAACAAAATGACCTAACTTACCATAGTTGTAGCACGAATGCCTGGGTCGTCGTGCCTGGTTAGGTGTAGTCATATGCACAATATCGTCTTTCTCAGGCATCACCACTTGTTGGTTCATACGGCATTCCCTGGTCCAATGACCTTGTTTATCGCACAAGAAACAATTCCATGGTGACCAAGTATCCCTGGTTCTTTGAGGCAAACGGACAGAGTTGACATGATTCTTCTTCATTTCACACACAGCGGCACGCAAGTGCGGATGACAATCCTTCTCTTTCGCTAACTTTTGAGCAATGACGGCTCGAAAATTCACTCACTGATGCCGAGTCACGGCGGTCACTATTGAATCCAATGGACATTGAGCTAGACAATGATCACGTCCTTCATAAAGATAACATGTAATGTTGCTCATAGGACATTCTCCAAGTAAATGGCTTCCTTCTCAGCTGGAACAATTGATTGCATGCTTATTAGCGGTGTGTCCTATTCCTCCACAACGGACGCATGCATGGTCTTCCGATTTGTTTGGTTGACAACACTTCAAGGAACAACATCCCGGTATGACATAGGAAAAGGGGTTGTACACTTCTCGAACTTGCGATAGTCATACTAACATTTGACAAAGCAACGAGTCTTGAAAAGTAGCGACGAACTCCAACCAAGTGATTTCTTACGGTGTCCTGTGGGTAGCACAATAGTTCTCCCACCACTCCAAGGCATCTCCTTCCAATCGACATGTGGCGTAGGGAACCTTCTCTTCATCTTCACATTGCACCAAAGCCAGCTTCCTTCTATGACGCGAAGCTAGATTTCTGCATCTTTGAGAGTGGCTGATCCACCAAACGTAGGTGGTTTGGTCCTCTTGAACAAGGCAAACTTTGACTGTGAATAGGTGGTTGTGACTGTGGTTGTAGGGGCATTGATTTTGGCACTGATAACATTCATCTGTTGTATCATTGTCTGCATGAGTTGGGTTTGAGCGGTGAATAACTGATCCAAATTCTGAATTGTCACTACGATACGGTGGACGGCTGTTGGTCACAATCTACTTTATTACTAACACTAGTAGTAGCAACTATACTGACTTGAACTGCCTCGAAATCACTGTTGTTGTCTGTCCTTTCCATCTGATGACCACTCCAGGGTTTAGTTAAGAGGAGAAAAGCAAAGATAAGGTTCAAGAATCCTAGTGCAGGGGAGCAGGTTTAACCCAATAACTTATACAAATATTATTAATAACTTGGTATGGTTGCTTACAAAAGCCTAAAAGCTATGCAACGCATACTGCACACCCAGCAACCAAGAAAAAAAAAACCAAATTAACCTAAACACACAACAATCTATCATCTAAAAGGGTAACACTTCTATTTTAGACTGACGCATCTCTTCACACATGAGTCTCAACTGGCCACCAAAGTACTAGTTCTTCTATCATCTGGAACACTTCATCGATCCACTTCTTTTTCCTTCAGCTCGACGATTCCTGTCTTCAGGATCTTTAGGATCGTGACAAGACACCCAATACTTTCTCCTTAAGTGTGAAACATCGTTAACTACTTAGAACAACTTAGGTAAGATTTATATTTAAACCAGTGGGGAAAGATGAATAATTTAAGCAAAAGGGGAAAGAATGGAAGAATAAGATAAGTCAAGAACTTATTATTCTTTCAAGTTAAATTTTCTCTTTTAGAAAATAATTTTGAAGCTCCTAAGGAACGGCCAAACTATCTAGGGTCAAGACCAACAGTCAGTATGGCCCTGATACCACCTCTGTCGGGACCCGAATATGCAAATCCGGACCCTCTGTGTATTCAGCACTAGTCCAGGATCACGCTAGTGCACACAGTCTCAACATAGATGAAATATCACAATCATACACAACGGAATAATAAATAAAGACTTCATCTATTAATATAGAACTATTAAAGGACCTTTAGGTCAAACTTACACTTGCGAGGCCTTGGTGGCTTCAACTCAAATTAAATAAATAGCAGCGGAATGAAGAATGTCGACGAATCCCATCAATATGCCACAGGCAACTAACAAGGTTCAACTCCTAGATATTCGCCTCCTCGTAGAACTTCTCCTCCTTCGAAGTTGCAGTCTTCTCCTCAACTGATGATTTTGTGTGTTGCAAGGGGGTGAGTACATAAAGCACTCAACAAGTTGTGCACATAATGCAATTCTATGTTACTATATGCAAGGCTTATTCCAAAGGAAAAGGCTATTATGGCTATTTTGCAGTAAGCAGCATTTATGAACAAATACAATAAATAGATTGTAAAGACTGTAAAACAAATAACAGTAATAGATAGATTCAGTATTTCTGAAGTAAACCAAGTTTCCAATCCTAAGTCAATTTCCACTTTCCATGGCATCCTGCCATCCCAATAAGTTTTGTTTAACAAAAGTCTAACCCTTAACTGTAATTCCCGAGCATTGCTCAATAACGCGAGCACGGCTATTCGAATAGATTCACACTCTGCAGAGGTTATGCACTTTACCCACACGACATGATCGTCCCTTGTTGCCAAGCTATTAGCACACTTCCTTTGGTGTGCCAGCAGTGAGATCACGACAAAGCCTTTACAATGCTCTGGCTTAACCCGATACTACCCGCTAAGGTTTCAACACTTGTGGGTCTAAAAACCATAACCAGGGCCCCCCTCTTGCGCCATGTGAATTACACCATAACTCGGGAACTCACACCGTCCACGATAGTACCAAAATTAAGACATTGCAAATTACTCAGCTAGGCTGGCCCATACCAGACATGTGGTTGCATGATTGACTCAGGTCAAAGGCTTGCAAGGTTAAGTCCTTAGTGTGATCAAGGCAAGACATCCACATACCCTCTGCCCATCGGGCCCACCTTGGCATACTCGCCCCTTGTCATTTGCCCCAATCTAAATGATTATCACCCAGTTGATTACCAAGCACCACGTGCTATCAACAATTCAACATCGTTGCGTGACATGACTCGCCACAACAACTCAATCTCATCGTGTGATCCAACATGACACACAAGTTCATAACATTGTTCCATATTCCATTAATCAAGATTAATTATCAATGATTCTGACACATGTGATGACGTGGCATGGCTAAGCAACTAATACGGACTAACCCTCCAATGTTGATTATAATTACTAACCAACTATATTGAACCAATCTAGGGTGACAATAGATCATGGCATACAAATGACAAGGTAGGGTGTAGATCAAATTGGTATAATAGCTAAGTCCCAATTTAATTTGAAACAATTGTACACTTGAAATAATATGCAATAGGGTAAAACAAATATAGCAATTTTATAAACATGGGTTCAACATGATCAAAGCACAACTTGCTCTGCCCTTGCGATTTTCTTTGTTCTTCACTCTTTATCTTTGATTCTTGATCTTGATCTTCAATCTTTACCTTCCGATCTTGACTCCTTAGAACAACTTCCTGACGATCGTCTAACGATTAAAGAAGAAGCAAATACAAACCAACTCAAAAGATAAATCAAATAAAATCCAAATTGAGAACGGATAGTATTGGATCACAAAGGCTTAGATGAATTTAGGAACTTGAATGGATTAGATCAAAGATTAGACAAAAGAGAATGAGCTTTCGGAATACACCGAAAAGGAAAAGACCGATAACTGAGAAAGAAATAATAATATTCCAAAGAATATTCCTTCTGAAGTTATTATCTTAATTGGATAGACAATGACATATGGGCTCTCGATCTATAAACCGGGTCCATAAAGATACGTTAGTTCGCAATGAACTAAGCTGATGCTCAATGATGATTTTTGTTGACTAAACAGATATACAGTCAAACAAAAGAAAGATAGACTAATAGATTAGATATGGCACAAGGATATGACATATGGCCAATGGTCTATCGACCAAGTCCACGAATGACTTCTAGGTCAATGGCAGATTAGATTTTCAAGAATAGGACATGGACAAGGGGTCGACATTCATGCGATTCGATCTGAGATCAGTCATACGTCGATCAAGAGGCTTGACGATGACAAAGCCGCGAGGAAATGAAGACAAGGCTAAACTCATAGGTGATGGGGTTAGATTACAATAAGGCGATAGAGAGGATGATGATATTGCACTAGGGCTTTTGCGAGCATGCACACATGCAAAGATAGCGAAGCAATGACAGGACACTCATGCAAAGATGAGATGTCGATCGTCGGTACAATGATATGGTATCAAGGATATGATATGGCTCAGGATTGATCTGCGAGTTGCGAGGTTTAAATGACATGATGCATCGTCAACGACAAATTGGACACAAGGTTCAATTAGGGTTTGAGAGGAACGACTCACGGATAGATCCACTTGGCATAGGGATAGGATAGGTAGGGTTGGCTCTGCGATAAAATATTACCAAGGATGGCTAACCGAAACACGAACCGATAATAAAAGAACTGGATCGAACGACGACGGGTAGATTCTAGAATATGGCATGGATGGCAACCGAAGACCAAATGAACTCTAAAGATGGGCAAACCAGAGAATGATGGCCTACTGGACATGATGACACAACCAAGGCGAACTAAGATGGTTGGGGGGCAAAAGACGGCGCGCGGCACTGACGAAAGGCGGCAGCTAACGAATATTAAAATTTTCGGTGGATGGAACAGCAAAGGGGAAGTGAGCACCACTTAGAACGCGGCGAGACGATCTCAACGGTATAAGCGGATTTGGCGGCAACCCAATGGACAGATCACAAACTGCTGATGAACGGCTTCTAAAGCTAATAGATCAAACGGCCATAACTATTAAAATAATGGATGAAACCTAACCAAACTTTACAGAGAGCTATCTGGGATCATTTGGCACAATATGACGCGAACGGATCTGAGTTTTACCTTCTGGATCAACGGGGAACGCGCGACGAAGTTTTCAGCTGTACGTACGCAGTCTGATCGGGGAAGATTGAATTTTCTGCAGAAATCCCATGGACAAAACCTTGAGTTAGGGTGAGCACCAGGTATAGGACATCAAGATGAGTCTACAGAACAAATTTCACGGTCAAACTCGCAAAAACGAAGGAGAACGGGCGACGGCAAGATTCGAGATTGGAACGACCGTAACTTTTGATTTGCTTGGTGAAACAGCACCAAATTTGGTGGAGAGGTAGATGGGACTATATGGCACAAGATGACGCAAGCGGATTTTAGAAAAACGCAACAGAATGACAGGGAACGCGATGCCAAGATCGGCCGGCGAGGGCGGCGCCCCGGAAGACGACGGCTGCGGTTTTTAGGGTTTGAGAGGTGCTCTGGGGATTAGGGGTGCGTGGGAGGGGTCTTAGGACACTTATATAGGCAAGGGAGTCGTGCCATACAAGGAAACACGAAGAAAAATTGGATTTGGATTGAAAACGGATCGGATCGAACACCTGGCGCGCAATGAACGATTACCGGTGACGTGGCGCGTTCAGGTGCGTAGGATGGAGATCGGAAGGCTGAGGTTAGGCGATGACGTGGCCGGTTCTGGAGCTGCCACGTCGATTTAGCCCAATTTCCGAATTAAAATAATCCTAGAAATTAAAATAATTCATTTAGAGCAATAAAAATACCAGAAAAATTCTAAAAAAAATCTAGAAAATATTTTAAGACATTTGGAGCTCGAATAAAATATTTTTAACCAAACTTTATTTAAAACTTTGCAGTATTTAATTAAATTTAACAAAAGGCTTAATTTAAATTAATTCCAAATAAATAGCAAACGAACTCCGAAAAATCTTTGAAAAATTACAGAAAATTCCTTGAAGCACAATGAACTCAAATAAAACTAAATTTATTTTAATTGAAGTTTATATTAGTCAAATTTAATTTATTTAGCATTAAAAAATTTCAGATTAAGCTTTATTGAAGAGAGAAAATCCGCGGGGATTTTTGGAAAGATGAACTAAACAAAAGATTTTTGAAAACCCAAATTTTGGGTTGTTACAAAACCCATTTAAATCTGAGGTTTGGATCGCGAGATACCACAGAGATAACTTCGGAGATTGGTTGCTTAGACACATGATGCATACGCAGACAGAGTGTGCTCAGTTGAGAGCGCTGTCTCAGGGACCGTCATGTACAATCCTGACATTTGAAGGATACGACATAAATGGATATACATTTTATACGAGAGCACAAGATAACAAGAGCACCAACCAGAATAGCGGAGTCTATATAGAGCCTACGATACCAATGGTAATATGCAGACCTACTACGGATTCATAGAAGAGATTTGGGAGCTTGATTATGGGCCTTTGAAGGTTCCTCTTTTTCGGTGCTAGTGGGTCAGGCTCCCTGGGGGCGTGAACATCGACAAATGCAGTATCACTACCGTGGACTTCAAGCACATCGGATCAGAGAAGAACCATTCGTACTTGCTAATGTCGTTACACAAATCTTTTTGTACGGACCGGTGACAAAGAACGCCACGTGGTTCTTCAAGGAAAAAGAAGAATTGTCGGGGTTGACAATGTAGTCGACGAGGAAGACTACAACCAATTCGATGAGCTTCCTCCTTTTGGTGAGAACATCGACCTAGGTCTCATGGAAGACAGTGAGGAAGCTACATACATACGCCGTGATCATAACGAAGGTCGAATCGTTGCTTAGTTGTAATAATATACGGATATATGTTATGTTGGATGAAGGATATGCTTCAATTTGTAATATATGGATATACTTTATATTGTATGGAGAACATGCTTCCAGTTGTAATATACGGATGTACTTTATTTTGTATGGAGAACATGCTTCCATTTGTAATATACGGATATGCTTTATCTTCAGTTATCAATTTTGTAATTCACTTAATTTTTCTGTGATTAAAAAAATCAATGTTTCATATATTCTAAAACTTCATGATTTTATACAAATTTATAAATTTATTTCATCCTTTTTGGAGCTATATATGAAAAGTTATGCTAGTTTGAATTTGAGCTTGACTTTAGCCACTGACTTTTTGGGCCCACACGCATCACTGCCGGTTCTAGAGAAAAAACCGACAGTGATGTTGTGGTATCACTGCCCGTTGAATTAGACCCGGCAGTAATACCTCCACATCACTGCCGGTTCTAGAGAAAAATCCGGCAGTGATGTTTAGGTATCACTGCCGGTTCTAATTTCAACCGGCAGTGATAGTTATATCACTGTCGGATTTCTTTGGTGAACCGGTAGTGATTGTCATATCTATATAAACGAAGCGCGCGGTCTTCTTCCCACACTTCGCCGTTTTTCCCACACTATGTGCCCTAGCCTCCGCACCGCGCCTCCACCGTGCCGGCCCTCCTCCCCGCGCCGGCTCCCCTCCGTGTTGCCCACGTCAACTCCCCCACCCGGTGAGTCCTCCCTTGCACCCCCTCCTCTTCCGTCTCCCCCACGTCGGTTGCCCCTCCATGTGATGCTTTAGGTTTCCTCTTCATGTGATACTGCTATGCTTTAGGGTTTCTCTTCATGTGATGGATGATAGTTAATTTCTATGTGATAGATGATAGTTAATTTATATGTGATGGATGATAGTTAATTTATATGTGAACTCCTTCCAAGACACAGCTTGAAGTTATTTTTCTGTGATGGATGCTAGTTAATTTTTCGTGATTCATGATGGTTGAACAAAACTGTATTGTTCATGGTCGTTTGATTCATGAGAGGTCAAACATATTGTTCATGGCTATTTGATTCATGAGAGGTCAAACATATATAGCAAAAAAATATACAGATAAGTACTCTAAAATATATACATATTACAATCCATACAATTGACTATAAGGCGCATCATGATTTGACTGAGTTGATGATGTCTATGTCACTCAATCATTTCATTCAATCACAATTGAATTGCAAGGTTTCCTGATTAGAAAATAATTAAAGCTACTATACAATCTCGATGCAGTTCTTTTTTTGTTATTAGCTTCCTGTTTTTAATGCCTTAGTGATTATGTTTTTTTCCTAGTGACATGTATTGGCTTTACTTTCTTGGTGATAGTTCCTAGACTTTCACAACTTTTTCAATGCAAGATATGTAACGAATCATCTTTTTGCTATGTCAAGAATATGTTGGAATGGGATCATTTTTTATGAATATGTTGCGCTGTTTAATATCATGATTCAGTATCTCAGCTCTTGTTCTCATGGAAATGTTAAAAAATTGACAGATTAGCTTTTATATTGCATTTTTAATGTCTACTTTATTTTGCTACTGCTATGATATGGCAAGGCTACACGGAGATACACGGAGGCAGCAGACGCTAAAGACAATTTGGCAACTTGTTTCTAGGAGCATCATGAGATTTTATTATGTTGTATTTATTATATTCATGTAATAAATACCTTATATTGTATTTGTTATATTCATGTAATGAGATTTTTGTTGTTTTAACAATACATTGTATTTATTATATTCATGTAATAAATACCTTATATATTGTATGTGTCAGTTTTGTTCTCTATACTAGTGCAATGCATGCGTGAAATGAGTTAAACGTGAAACTAGGCGTAATATCACCATTCCTATGTTTAATTATGTACCGAGTAGTGTAGTTTCACATGGAAATAATATCACTAGCTTTAAGAAACTAATGGCCAAATGTGTGTAATATTGTACGTATAATTAGTCCATTTCGGTCCACAACTTCGTGCGTGACCAATTTATACGTATATCATCACATTCATCTCATGCCTTTGTTAATTTTAAATTTTAGATAAATTAGCTGCACATGGCCGCTAACCAAGAACAAGTGCCGGATGGCGCTGAGCATTTGAACCAAAGCCCGGAACAAAGCCCGACAAGCTTCCTCAACTGCGCAGCAAACAGAGGCAACAAACGTGCCGAGGTAATTATTTGAGCAAATGTTCACGTATACCGATTAGACGAGTAATGAAATAGTCAAAATGCAGGGCCAGACATCACGTGAATAGAGGCAGCATCGTCAACGAGGTCCTAACAAGTTGAGGACGGGTGAACGAAAGGTGATCGTGGAGCTTAATGCAGTCGGCGAACCGGTTATACCAGCATCACTGCTTGGGCTATACCAAACAGCATGCGGGGTCCTAGCTAGAGATAACGTGCCCATCACCTACAAATCATGGACACGTCGTGGTGTTTGCCCGTCGTATGTTCCCGATGAAATCAAAGAAGCATTGTGGACAGATTTGACATCCAAGTTTTAGTTTCCTGAAGATCAGTTGGAGCATGCGAAGAAACGTGCACTAGCCATCATGGGAATCTCCTGGAAGAATTGAAAGACAAAGCTGAATAAGGAGTATGTGAAGAAGGATGAAACGCTGAACTTTGATAAGTACCCGAGGTTGAGGCAATTTTGGGATGAATTCGTGCAATATAAGAAGTCTAATGAAGCCCAGGCTATCAGCCAGCAAAACAAGGCAAACTCAGACAAGAACATTTACCCCTATAAGCTAGGCACCGGTGGCTACGTGAAGAAAGTACCCAAGTGGGATGCAAGGGAAGAAGAGCTAATTCTTAGTGGAGTTGTTCCTGCGACGTCCAAGATGGCCCTAAGATCAAAGTACTGGATGCTTGCGAGGGGAGCTAGTCTATCGAATGATGGCAGCTTAAGCTTCAGAAGCGAGAAAGAAGAGGAAATTTCAAAGAAGATCGCAGATGCCCATGCCCAAGCTACCCAGGGCTGCTTCCAACCAAGAAGAGAGAACGACGAGCTAACACGCATACTGGTAACAAAGAGCACCTGATCGTACTAGAGGTTAGGCTTGGTGCCCGAAAGCAAGAGCCCTGCAGGACGCTTCTATCTATAAGCGTCCGAAGCTAACTAGACAAGAACAATTGGATGCACGTATACGAGTAATAGAAGAAAGGATGCAGGTAAAGGAAATTCAATTTCAAGAACAGATACAAAAGATGCAAGAAATGCTAGCGAAGGCCTCGTGAACGTCGGGCACATGACCTCCAGTCCCGCCATTGCTCGTAAAGCGCCCAGCGTCCGCGGATCCTCCCGAAGAGGACTCGGCCTGTAGTTTTCCCGTGGACAAAATCGTAGAGCCGACACGTTGCAGTCTGCACCTACCCCTAGCGAACATAACCATTAAGGTGGCTGTAGGGATGGCTTGGCCATGCGGCGAGGGGCAGATGTTGCATAACCGCCCAATTCCTGAGGGATACGCCAGAGTATCAGTAGACAGTGTGGTTGACAATTACAGTGAAGTTGAGGTACAGATCCTGTAACATCCCAAAAATTTGAGTTTTGGAATGTTTAAATTCAAAAATAAACCATTTGCACTTTTCTTGAATTAATCCAAGCTTAATTTGATTTTCCTATTAATGAAAGGATTTAATTTGACTAAACTATTCATCAAACTAAAGATTTTCAGTTTTAGTTGGGTTCATTGTGCTCCAACGAATTATTCTGTATTTTTGGGGATTTTTTTGAATTTTTTTGATATTTATTTGACTTTATTTGCATTTATTCGAATTTCTTGATTTTTCTTAAATCGGAAAATGTTTTTAATTTCAAAAAGCCCTCGGGCGAATCTGCTCGCCCGCTTCCCACCCCGCCGCCCGGCCCAGCCTTCACCTCGCGCCCACTCACCCGGCGCGCGCCACGGCCGTCCGATGCGCGACGCATGGATGGCTGCGATGCGGCCACGTCGCTACGCCGCGAACCCTAGCCGCCGCCGCCGCTCGGAGTCCTCGCGCCGCACGTCTTGGAGTCCGTGTCAGACACGGCCGTCGAGGCCACTATTTAAAGCGCCGCACACCTCCCGAGGATCGCCGCGTCGCGCCGCCCCTTTTGCCCCACCTCTCACCGCCCGAGACGCCGTCGTCGCTCCGCGCGAGCTCGTCGTTGCTTCCGCCGTGCCCGAGAGCTTCCGCCGCCTTTTCCTTCACCGCCGGTGCGTCTTCGCCGTCGCCGTTGGTCTCCCCGCGTTTCCCCCGTCATCCTCTCCCCAGTGCGTCTGGTCTCGCGCCCGATCCGTCGCGTATCCGCCATCGGCCGTGGCGTCTTCTTCGTCTCCGGTGGGTTGCGCCGCCGCCCCACCGTCGCGTTGCATCGAAAAAGCCCCAGCCGTCCGATCTTCTACGGACGCTCCCGATCGCGCCGCGTCACCTCCGCCCGCAGCAGCGCTTCTCGGCCGTCCGATCTAGCCCTCCCGCCCAATGAGCGACACGCGGCAATCCGCGTCAGCGCTGAGTCACCCGCTTGCGTCAGCCGCCACATCAGCCTTTTTCGCCGACGCAAGCACCGACGTCAGCCGTGCACCTGGTGCACGGTGAATCGGGAAGCGCCGTGGACCCAGTCCACCGTGAACTCGATGACGTCATCGATAGCGCAATAAATCATTTTCCAGTACAAAAATAAATCCGAAAATTCCGAATTTCTGATTTTCAGGCTTTTTCTCTGATTTAATTTTCCCGAAGCTCGTTCTCCGTCATACGAACTCCGATTGAGGCGATTCAAGTTTCTACATTTTTCTAAAATCAAGATCTATCTTTCAGAGTCATTTATTTTCAGTTTTGAGCTTGTTTGGGTCTCTGTTTTGTATTTATTTGGTTTCGTTGCTTCTTTTCCGGTAGACGCTAATTCCGAGGGAGCGAACGAAGACTTTGAAGACCAAGATTCAGCACTAGATTAGCAAGGCAAGTCGTAATCCTTTGATCATATTGATCCTATGTTTGCAAAAGTAATTTATTTTATTACAACTGCATGCTATTTTGCATATCAATGCTTATTTAATGGGAGTAGATGTATACCTAGTTGACATTATGCCACCTTGATTAATTGTATGCCATGTATCCATTGATAAACCTAGGTTGGGACAACACTAGTTGGACATAATCAATATATCAACACCAGGTTATCGTAGCTATGCTTAGACATGCTTAGATATATGTTAGGATTCATATCACATATTGAATAATGTTAATCTTGACTTAATGAGATATTGAATCGTGGCCGTTAGCCACTGTTGTAAAATTTGTTGTACCATGGTGGGGTTTGCCATTGGTCTTGGTTGAACGAATTGTTTTTCCTCGGGCAAGTGATCGTGCAGTAAAGGGGGTGCTTTCTAGCACATTGGGATGTGGATGTCTTGCCTGAGACAATTTAAGGACTGAATCTTGTGCGCCATTGAACTGGGCCTAACCGTACTACCACATGTCTGGAATGGGAAAGACTTAGCTGATTAATTTGCAATGTCTAGCCTTGAGTACTGCCAGTTGGTGGTGTGGGTTCCGGGATGGACGGGTAAATTCGCAATGCGCAAGAGGGGGCCCTAATGGGCGAAACCTTAGCGGGCAGTACCGAGTTTAGACAGTGCATTGTAAAGGCTATGTCATGAGATCTCTGCGACACGCCAAAGGAAGTGTGTTAGTAATGTTTGCACAAAGAGATGTTCATGTCTTTTGGGTAAAGTTGTACAACCTCTGCAGAGTGTAAAACTATTCGAATAGCCGCGTCCGCGGTCATGGACAAAGCCTGGGAATTTCACACGGGTATAGAGTGTTTCCTAAAATGTGGAATGTGGAATTGTTGGGATGTGAACGGGGAGTTCACTGTTGTTTTGTTGTATATCATTGATCTATCAATATTTTATTTATCTTTTTATAAATATGCTTTCAATCTATTTATTGTATTTCAATGCAAGTTACTGCTTTCTGCAAACGAAACATATAGCCATCCTTGTCAAGCCGTGCATGAATATATATTGCATCAATTCCCTACGGCTTGCTGAGTACCTTTGTACTCACGGCTTTATGCCCTTGTTGATCAGTTGTTGAAGGAGATAATGAATATCATGAGGAGGAATTTTATGAAGACTACGTGGATTAGGAAGGCGTTCCCCAGACGATTGCCTGTGGCATGTCGAATGGCTCAAGTTATCTTTTTCGCTGCAATAGTATTTGTTTCTTAAGCCCTGAAGACGTAATGGTGTAAACATTGACCATAAGTTCGTTTGCTTTATTCAATAATAAATTGCTTCTTCTTAGTTAATTCGTTGTATGGAATGGTATTTCATCTATGTTTCCACTGTGTGCACTAGGGTGATCCTGGACTGGTGCAGTATACACAGAGGATTTCGGATTTGCAAATCCGGGTCCCGACAGAGATGGTATCAGAGCCATATCGACTGTAGGTCGCTATCCTAGTTAGCATGGTCTTCAAAATTATTTTCTAAATCAAACCAACAAATTGGTACTTAATAGTTTTCGTCTCTTCTCGTCTTATTCTTAGGTTCTTATTTCTCTCCTTTGCTGAAACATTGATTCGAAATTTAAATTGATCTTATCTCATGAAACTTCTCAAAGCTTCGAGTCTTCTGCAAGGAATCAATCAAGGAAGATGATGATCTAGCCGTCCAGAGTTTGCCCAGAAGACTACCATATAAGATAGGTTTTTGGTTCTCAGCGATGTTTGAGAATGTACCCCTTTCAGTTTAGTTACGTTTAGTCTGCGTATACTAAGATTTTCTTTGCTTTTGTGCCTGGTATGTTGTACACTTGCCCCAAGCACGGTGTCGCAACCATGCCTTTAATTGAAAAAGCTTTATTTTCCTATTTATTTTGAAGCCTTTCGGCTGTGTTCTTTTATCCCTGGGTATTAACTTCTCCCCTAGATGATCTTACCACTCGTCTACTGCTTTTCCCTCTTACCTATCAAACCCTTGTGCTGCATCTCAGATGGTTGACACTGCTCGAGCCAGTCGCAGATTCACCCGTGGATGCCAGTGCCAGTGCCAACACCAACTCCAACCCCAATGCACCACCGCCACCACCAGCAGTGATAGATCAAAACACGGACATTTTCCGCAGCTCGGACTCACTAATGAATACAATGATGCAGAACATGAACAACATGATGAATCGTGAGAACTGCATCGCAGCTTGCCCTAGCAAATTTGTTGAACCAGCAGAACCAAGCTGCTGCTGCACCTCCTCAAGCTCGTCTCCAGTCTAAGCTAGCAGAATTTATGAGGACTCGTCCGCCAACTTTCTCCAACTCTTCAGAACCATTGGACGCCGATGATTGGATTCGCTCCATTGAGAAGAAGCTCGCAATTGCCCAGTGCACCGATCGTGAGAAGGTTCTCTATGCCGCCATCACCGGAGGGCACCGCCCATTGTGAATGGTGGGAGAACTCTGATCTGCCCATGAGACCCTCAGACTATCACTTGGGCAGAGTTTTCCACTGCTTTTCGCCACTCCCATATCCCAGATGGAAAAGTGGAGATGAAGAAAAATGAGTTCCGGGAGCTCAAGCAAGAAGGGATGTCAGTGAGTGAATACCTTAATAAGTTCACTCAACTCGCTCGCTACGCTCCAGAGGATGTAGCCACAGATGATGCTCGCCAGAAGAAATTCAAGCGTGGACTCAATCCAGGACTAAAGGTGCAAGTCATTGGCAATGACTATGCAGATTTCCAACACCTGGTAGATAAAGCTATGCTCATTGAGGAATCTCGCCGTGAATTGGAAGAATCCCGTAAGAGAAAGATGATGCAGCACGGAGTCCATCAGAGTCATCAGCAGAGAGTCAGAACCAATGCTCAACAGCCTGCTCGTTTCACTCCTCCGAATACATTCAGGACCCTTGCGCCAAAGACTCGCCCGACTCCTTGGGCAATCGCAACCTCAACACCAACAGCAATCCACCTCAGAGGACCAGTAATCCAGCTGCAGGAGTCACCTGTTTCAACTATCATGAACTTGGTCATTATGCCAATAATTGCCCAAGAAAGCAAGCTGTGACGTCAGTCCGTTTCAACTTGGGATCTACGCCAGCCAAGACCCCCGCACCAGGATCAGGACGTGGAGTGCCCCAGACTCCCAACCAAGCCACCAGGACTCCGCCGATCGCCGAAGAGGCCGTGAATCACGCCACCACCGAGGATGCCCACCGCACTGCACGCCATACTAGGTAAGCTCCTAGTCAACTCAAGATTCGCCATGGTTTTGTTTGATTACGAGCTACGCATTCGCTTGTTTCTGGAGTTTTGCCGCAAATCATCAATTAAAGACAATGCCTCTTAAGACTATTTTATTAGTGCAATCTCCTCGTTACGTTTGAGTTCAACCAAGGCTGCCCGGTTAAGATATTAATTGAAGGGTAGAATTTCGCCAACCCGATTGTCCTAGACACCAAGTCCCTAGATGTGATCCTAGGAATGGATTGGCTTTCCAAGAACCAAGCAGTTTTGGATTGTGGGAATAGAGAGATCACCTTAACTAGTCCAGATGGAGCCAAGTTAAAAGTTCAAGCCGCTTCAGATCAGTCCGAAGGAATGAAAGTTTGTAGTGCCAAAGGAATAAGTTTGGAAGATGTGCCAGTCGCCAGCAAATTTCCTGATGTGTTTCCAGATGAGCTGCCTGGGATGCCACCGGATCGAGATATAGAGTTCTTGATAGAACTAGTTCCTGGAACCCCACCCATTTCCAAGAGACCTTATAGGATGCCTTCTAATGAGTTAGCTGAGGTAAAGAGACAGATTAAAGAGCTGCAGGATCAAGGTTTTGTTCGACCGAGTTCTTCGCCATGGGGAGCGCCAGTTCTTTTAGTTGAAAAGAAAGATGGAACTCAGAGAATGTGTGTGGATTATCGCTCACTCAATGAGGTCACCATCAAGAATAAGTACCCTCTGCCTAGAATTGATGATTTGTTTGACCAACTTCGAGGAGCCGGAGTGTTCTCGAAGATTGACTTAAGATCAGGTTACTACCAGTTGAAGATTCGTCAAGAGGATATACCCAAAACAGCTTTTGTTACCCGGTACGGATAGTATGACTATACCGTGATGTCGTTTGGATTGACCAATGCCCCTGCCTACTTCATGACCATGATGAATAAGGTATTCATGGAATATCTGGATAAGTTTGTTGTTATTTTCATTGATGACATTCTGATCTACTCCAAGAGTGAGGAAGAACATGAGGATCACTTGCGCGAAGTTTTAACGAAGCTAAGAGAGAATCAGCTTTACGCAAAATTCAGTAAATGTGAGTTCTGGATGAAAGAAGTTGCTTTCCTAGGACATGTCATATCAGCAGAAGGAGTCGCTGTTGACCCTGGTAAGGTACGAGATGTGCTAAGTTGGGAGTCACCCAAGACGGTACCCCAAATCCGAAGTTTTCTTGGAATGGCGGGATATTATCGCCGTTTCATAGAAGGATTTTCTAGAAAGGCTAGACCGCTCACTCAACTCTTAAAGAAGGAGAAGAAATTTGTTTGGACACCAGAGTGTGAGCAAAGTTTTCAAGAGTTAAAGAAGTGTTTGACAACTACCCCAGTACTTATCCTGCCAGATAATAGGAAGGATTTTGAGATATTCTGCGATGCATCCCGACAAGGACTCGGTTGTGTACTAATGCAAGATAAGAAGGTCGTAGCGTATGCTTCGCGACAACTAAGGCCACATGAAGTTAACTACCCTACCCATGATCTGGAATTAGCAGCCGTAGTGCATTCTTTAAAGATTTGGCGTCACTATATCATTGGTAATCGTTGTGAGGTTTATACTGATCACAAGAGTTTGAAGTATATCTTCACCCAAGCCGACCTCAATATGAGACAAAGAAGATGGTTGGAATTGATCAAGGATTATGACATTGGGATCCATTATCATCCAAGCAAGGCCAATGTCGTAGCCGATGCTTTAAGTAGAAAGAGTTACTGCAATACTCTGATGATTAAGGAAAGTCAGCCAGCCCTTTATAAGGAATTTCAGAAGCTTAGTTTGGAATTGGTCCAGGAAGGTTATTTAGCTAGTTTGGAAGTACGCCCTACATTGGAAGATCAGATTCGAGAAGCACAAGTAGATGATGCTGATGTCAAGGAGATTAAGAGCAATATGAAGAAAGGAAAAGCCCCAGGTTTCTCCGAAGATGAATGAGGCACTATTTGGTATGAGAAGCGTATTTGCGTACCAGATCAGAAAGAGCTTAAGGAGTTGATTCTCAAAGAAGCGCATGAGACTTTATACTCCATTCATCCTGGAAGTACTAAGATGTATCAAGACCTCAAGGAAAGGTATTGGTGGCCTAGTATGAAGCGTGAGATTGCAGAATATGTTGCACTTTGTGATGTCTGCAAGAAGGTCAAGGCAGAGCATCAGAGACCAGCAGGATTGCTGCAGCCATTGAAGATTCCAGAGTGGAAGTGGGAAGAAATTGGTATGGATTTCATCACTAGATTTCCAAAGTTCCAAGCAGGTTATGACTCGATCTGGGTAATAGTGGATCGATTGACTAAGGTAGCTCACTTTATTCTAGTTAAGACTACCTATGCAGGAGATAAACTAGCAGAATTATATATGTCAAGGATCGTCAGTCTTCACGGAGTGCCTAAGAAGATAGTGTCTGATAGAGGAAGCCAGTTTACCTCTCGTTTTTGGCAGAGTCTGCATGAAGCCATGGGAACTCATCTCAGATTCAGTACTGCCTATCACCCTCAAACCAATGGACAGACTGAGCGTGTGAATCAGATTCTAGAGGATATGTTAAGAGCTTGTGCCTTAACGTATGGTGCCAAGTGGGACAAGTGTTTGCCCTATGTCGAGTTTTCGTACAACAATAGTTATCAAGCCAGTCTGCAAATGTCGCCTTTTGAAGCCTTATATGGAAGGAAGTGTAGAACCCCTCTCAACTGGAAGGAGTCGGGAGAAAGACAATTGTTTGGCCCCGCCATTCTGCAAGAAGCCGAAGAGCAAGTCCAATTAATTCGAGATCATTTAAAGATCGCCAAAGACATGTAAGAGTTATGCAGATAATCATCGCCGAGATTTAAGTTTTGATCCCAATGATTATGTTTATCTCAGAGTCACCCCTCTCAAAGGAGATAAGAGATTTCAAGTAAAAGGAAAGCTTGCCCCTAGATATGTGGGACCATTCAAAATCTTGGAACGAAGAGGAGAGGTTGCCTACAAGTTCGAATTGCCTCAGTCTTTTGCCGGAATCCATGATGTGTTCCATTTATCTCAGTTGAAGAAATGCCTGCGTGTGCCAGAGGAACAGATGCCAATCGAAGCTATTGATTTGCAAGAGGATCTTACCTACAAGGAGCAACCAGTGAAAATTTTGGATATAGCAGAGCGAATCACGAGGAGCAAGATCATCCGTTTTTGCAAGGTCTAGTGGAGCCATCATTCAGAAGAGGAAGCTACTTGGGAGCGCGAAGAGGATCTGAAGTCCGAGTTTCCCCACCTATTCCCTAGCCAGTCAGAATCTCGGGGTCGAGATTCCATTTAAGGGGGAGAGGTTTGTAACATCCCAAAAATTTGAGTTTTGGAATGTTTGAATTCAAAAATAAAACATTTGCACTTTTCTTGAATTAATCCAAGCTTAATTTGATTTTCCTATTAATGAAAGGATTTAATTTGACTAAATTATTCACCAAACTAAAGATTTTCAGTTTTAGTTGGGTTCATTGTGCTCCAAGGAATTTTTCTGCATTTTTGGGGATTTTTCTGAATTTATTTGATATTTTTCTGAATTTATTTGCATTTATTCGAATTTCTTGATTTTTCTTAAATCGAAAAATGTTTTTAATTTCAAAAAGCCCCTCGGGCCGAATCTGCTCCGGCCCGTTTCCCCAGCCAGCTCGCCCCGGCCCAGCTTCACCTCGCGGCCCACCAGCCCGAGCGTGCCATGGCCGTCCGATGCGCGACGCGTGGACGGCTGCGATGCGGCCACGTCGCTGCGCCACGAACCCTAGCCGCCGCCGCTCGAAGTCCTCGCGCCGCACGTCTTGGAGTCCATGTCGGACACGGCCGTCGAGGCCGCTATTTAAAGCGCCACACCCCTCCCGAGGACCGCCTCATCGCGCCGCCCCTTTTGCCCCACCTCTCACCGCCCGAGACGCCGCCGTCGCTCCGCGCGAGCTCGTCGTTGCTTCCGCCGTGCCCAAGAGCTTCCGCCGCCTTTTCCTTCGCCGCCGGTGCGTCTTCGCCGTCGCCGTTGGTCTCCCCGCGTTTCCCCCGTCATCCTCTCTCCGGTGCGTCTGGTCTCGCGCCCGATCCGTCGCGTATCCGCCATCGGCCGTGGCGTCTTCTTCGTCTCCGGTGGGTTGCGCCGCCGCCGCGCCGTCGCGTTGCATCCAAAAAGCCCCAGCCGTCTGATCTTCTACAGACGCTCCTGATCGCGCCGCGTCACCTCCGCCCGCAGCAGCGCTTCTCGGCCGTCCGATCTAGCCCTCCCGCCTGATGAGCGACACGCGGCAATCCGCGTCAGCGCTGAGTCACCCGCCTGCGTTAGCCGCCACCACAGCCTTTTTCGCCGACGCAAGCACCGACGTCAGCCGTGCACCGGGTGCACGGTGAACCGGGAAGCGCCGTGGACCCAGTCCACCGTGAACCCGATGACATCAGCGATTGCGCAATAAATCATTTTCCAGTACAAAAATAAATCTGGAAATTCCGAATTTCTGATTTTCAGCCTTTTTCTCTGATTTAATTTTCCCGAAGCTCGTTCTCCCTCATACGAACTCCGATTGAGACGATTCAAGTTTCTCAATTTTTCTAAAATCAAGATCTATCTTTCAGAGCCATTTATTTTCAGTTTTGAGCTAGTTTGAGTCTCTATTTTGTATTTATTTGGTTTCGTTGTTTCTTTTCCAGTAAACGCTAATTCCGAGGGAGCGAACGAAGACTTTGAAGACCAAGATTCAGCACTAGATTAGCAAGGCAAGTCGTAATCCTTTGATCATATTGATCCTATGTTTGCAAAAGTAATTTATTTTATTACTACTGCATGCTATTTTGTATATCAATGCTTATTTAATGGGTGTAGATGTATACCTAGTTGACATTATGCCACCTTGATTAATTGTATGCCATGTATCCATTGATAAACCTAGGTTGGGACAACACTAGTTGGACATTATCAATATATCAACATCAGGTTATCGTAGCTATGCTTAGACATGCTTAGATATACGTTGGGATTCATATCACATATTGAATAATGTTAATCTTGACTTAATGAGATATTGAATCGTGGCCGTTAGCCACTGTTGTAAAATTTGTTGTACCATGGCGGGGTTTGCCATTGGTCTTGGTTGAACGAATTGTTTTTCCTCGGGCAAGTGATCGTGCAGTAAAGGGGGTGCTTTCTAGCACATTGGGATGTGGATATCTTGCCTGAGACAATTTAAGGACTGAATCTTGTGCGCCATTGAACTGGGCCTAACCGTACTACCACATTTCTGGAATGGGACAGATTTAGCTGATTAATTTGCAATGTCTAGCCTTGAGTACTGCTAGTTGGTGGTGTGGGTTCCGGGATGGACGGGTAAATTCGCAAGGCGCAAGAGGGGGCCCTAATGGGCGAAACCTTAGCGAGCGCACTGAGTTTAGGCAAAGGCATTGTAAAGGCTTTGTCATGATATCTCTGCGACACACCAAAGGAAGTGTGTTAGTAACGTTTGCACAAAGAGATGTTCTTGTCTTGTGGGTAAAGTTGTACAACCTCTGCAGAGTGTAAAACTATTCGAATAGCGCGTCATGGTCATGGACAAAGCCCGGAATTTCACACGGGTATAGAGTGCTTCATAAAATGTGGAATGTGGAATTGTTGGGATGTGAACGGGAGTTCACTGTTGTTTTGTTGTATATCATTGATCTATCAATCTTTTATTTATCTTTTATAAATATGCTTTCAATCTATTTATTGTATTTCAATTCAAATCGCTTATACGCAAACGAAACATATAGCCATCCTTGTCAAGCCGCATGAATATATATTGCATCAATTCCCTACGGCTTCTCGAGTACCTTTGTACTCACGGCTTTATGCCCTTGTTGATCGATTCTTGTCAAGGAGATAATGAATATCATGAGGAGGAATTCTATGAAGACTACGTGGATTAGGAAGGCGTTCCCGCACTATTGCCCGTGGCATGTCGAATGGCTCAAGTTATCTTTTCCGCTACAATAGTATTTGTTTCTTAAGCCCTTAAGGCGTAATGGTGTAAACATTGACCATAAGGTCGCTTGCTTTATTCAATAATAAATTGCTTCTTCTTAGTTAATTCGTTGTATGGAATGGTATTTCATCTATGTTTCCATCGTGTGTGCACTAGCGTGATCTGGGATCGTGCAAGATACGAGAGGGTTTCGGATTTGCAACCGGTCCCGGCTGCATCCCAAATGAGGAAGGCGTAAATACTCTTGGACAAAGCCAGGCACATTCATCGCGTGGCGCAAGCGCTACATAATGTTTTTATCCGATGACGACAATGGCGATGATGATACTAATGATGACGACGCGCCTATCCGGTAGTAAAGTCCTCCTCCGTCACCGAAAAAGTCCGCCTCTGCTCCAAATACCACGGAAAAATAATGAAAGAGCACCGCGATCTCAAAATTCATCATGGTCGGTGGGGAGAAGTGCCACATCTGTGAAGCCGCTGTCAACTGGTAAGAAACGAGCATATGACATGACCAAGAAGAAACTAGAAAGGAAGTAGACGCCAGCCGTGATGACCACTTCAAAAAGACGCCAAGACTGATGAAGTTGAAATCGAAGCGCCAAAATAGATTTCTTCCTAGACATAGCGACGGTTAAACAGATCGACGGCAACGAATCTCTTCAACCTAGCCAACGATCGACTACGAGCGCATCTCTGGCGTAAATCTAAAGGACAAAGTTGGTAAAAGAGCTACCGCCGCACTGTAAGGGTGCTAAAGGGCAGGGGCCCCCTCTAAGGTGGAAGTTCGTTAACGGGGAAGCATTGGTGGATCCAAACGAGGAGCAAAGACTGACGACACAGTTACGGCGTCTACATCAATGGTATCGGCAATTTGTCCAAGAGACAAAAAACGACGCATTCCCCGAAAAATACAAAGAAACGGATTTTCACAATATGGACGGAGTTTTCTGGGTAGAAACCTCCGAGTTATACCAGTTGTACCAACGAGATGCTCGGACGTGTCTATATTAAGAATTTGGACTCGTAAGTCTCTTGTTTAATTAAATCTTTGTACATTCACGCACTTAAACTTAGTGTCTAACTTCTTTCTTATGTAGAATGGAGACAATGACACTCAGAGCGGACTTAAATGAAAGGGTAGGATTCCTCGATCCCGGCCTTGTCAACTGCAAACTTATTAAAGATCCATTGACGGAGAGAGAGATCGAGGAGTACATACTAAAGGCGCTGCTAAAGTTACAAGACAAGACCTACGTACTTTTACCCTACAACTTTCAGTACGTGTTTCCCTACCTACTAGTCAGTTTTATCATATGCAACACCATGTCATGACTAATGGGCTTCTGCAGTTTTCATTGGATCCTTCTCGTCATTACGTTAGACGATAGCACGATCACTGTATTGGACTCAATGAGGAAACCGACAAACCATTACAAAGAAGTAATAGAATTGCTAGACAGGTAAACTCGGTCGTTGCGTTATTGTTCCCGTAATCTTTCATTCCATTGCACTTAATTGCACCTAATTAAGTTTAATGAGTATTCATAACCATACACAGGGCGTACACAAAATACCGCAAGAAGAGCACGCGGTACCGTCCATTCACGAAGAAGTTCAGAATAAAAACCGATTTTTCGTGCCTAAGACAGCCGCAAGGGAACAATTTATGTGCATACTATGTAATGACACACATACACACGTTCGTCACTGACAGTACCGACTACAACGGCGAGATGGTATATGATTACATGTTGACGCATACTTTTCTTTATAAAAACTACAACACTAATTAACGCATCATTTTCTTCAATGACAGCACGTGAAGCTCGGCACCAACAAAATTTACTTGATAGTGCAGATTGAAGCCCTTCGAGAGCGTATGGTCGGGTTCATCGCTCGAGAAGTGATCAACCCGGGCGAGTTTTATGAGCCACACGCTACAATTAACTGAAATGTGAACGATTGTCAATGAATAATGTAATAATTAAATATTACGATGATTTACTGTATTTCAATTATGCTTTACAAATACTTCATTAATATTGTCATGATTAAATGAGTATTCGGTATTCAATGTTAAATATTATGATGATTTAATATATTTGAATTATTCTTTACCAATACTTCATTAATATTATGCATAACATATACCGTACAGAATAAATGTACTGTACAATATATATATAGTACAAAGATTACATCATACATATAATACAAAAAAATTATGTAACCGGTTTTAGAGGATAATATGGCACTATACTTATCACCGCGGTTTTAGAGAATAATCGCGTGATAACACCTTATCACCGCCGGTTGGAAAAAATATTAAGTGGCGATGATATGGATTATCACCGCCGTTGAAAATAACAACCGGCAAAGTGATAATGTGTTATCACCGCCGGTTGAAAATAACAACCGCAGTGATAAGTTCTTATCACCGCCGTTATGGATAAAATCCGCAGTGATAAGCCTTATCACCGCGGTTGTATAATATAAACCGGCAGTGATATTATTATCACTGTCGGTTGAAGAACCGGCAATGATAGTCCCGACTATCACTGCCAGTTAGGGAGTGCCGGGTCAACATCCGGCAGTGATGCTGATGTTGATCCGGCAATGATGTCCTTTTCTGTAGCGGTGGACGTAGAAAAGAATATTAGGTGCATTATAAAGGGGTATAGATAAAAACTCACTGTACATAAGTATCTCGAGAAAACTGAAATTCATTCTATAAGAACTTGTTTTGGGAATTCTAAAATCTCGGCCCACCCAAGAGACGGCAGTCAGTCCGGATTTTGATTATTCCAAATAAGCCTAAGATAGTGTCTGATTCAAGAGGTGCAAGTCATACAGACATGTGTACGTTAAGTGACATAATTTATACATATTTTTGATAGTATATTATTGGAGTCCATTTGGTAGATTTCTCTTGGCCACACCCTAACCCTAGTAGTCACTTTCCTGCGTTGTGATCGTTTTTGGCTTTAGCTGGTTCGTTTAAGAGTTTTTATATATATGACAACGGCTGAGCATTATTGGAGGCGCCTAATCAACCTCCATCCATCCATGATGTTGCTCTTGAGGTGACCATGCCACCACTTGCAAAGAAAAACAAAACAAAAAGAAATGGCTCCTCCTTCGCCTCTCTTTTCCGGCCCTTAGTTCTAGGAATATACAGGAGGAGGAAGGGTTTTATCTTTCTAATTAGCACAAAGGTTTGGGCAAGAACGTACTAATATAATTGTGCTGGTCAAATTAATATACTACTACTAGTTTATAATAATGTATAGTTGGTGTTGCCGTGACAAGGGAAGACAAGCAAGCATATATATATTTCCCTTCGGATGGTAGTGGGATGCATCGACGGTTTTCATAATGTTGGTGGTCGAGGCACTCACTGCATGTGATTCTCTTTGGTGGTAAGTTTCTTTTTTCTTGGGGGATTTAATTAATTAGAGGTTTCTTTTGGACATACAATATATATATATATATATATATATATATATGTTGCAGACGGTTTTGTTACTGGATTGGTATACAGTAAGTATATATATATTGATGATTGACCAGCGTGCTTTTCATTCCTGGTTCGGACTTTGGGAATGTATACGAATTATATTCGCTGTTCGGCATAAGGAAAAGGGATTGTCAAATATATTAATGGTCTACACAACCTGCTATCAATCCTGCACAGTTACGTGTTTAGATATGTACAATAGAACTTCCCGGGAATAAACTGTGCTTATTATAGAATTCAAATATCTACGCATGTTTTATGTAATCCCTATATAGAAAGCTTTTTCTATACTCACAGGAGTCATTTTTGGTATACTTAAATATTAATTGTAAGATACTCACGTGCGACATGGTTAAAAATAATTCATCAGAGACTTACATTCTTTTCCATATATAAAATGAGTATATGCACAAATTATGCTATAAAGAGTGGATCTAATGAATTTTTTATAAAATTCACTTTGGAGTATTTTATAATCTGTATTAGAGTATACTTAAAATGATAAAAACGTATAATAGCATCATTTAAGCGGTCTATTGAAAGTGAGTATGCATACTTATAAAAGCACGCACTACTACAAAACAGCACATCACTGCCGGTTCCAAAACCCCATCACTGCCGGTCATTGGCACCGGCAGTGATTGGTCGGCAGTGATACTCGAGGATTATCACCGCCGCTCAGAACCGGCAAAGGATAGGATTATCACCGCCGGTTCTACCTACAACCGCAGTGATATCGACTATCACCGCCGGATCAAACCAAAATCCGGCAAAGAAGATAGGATTATCACCGCCGGTTCTATCTACAACCGCGGTGATGATATTATCACTGCCGTTATATATAAAACGCAGTGATATTGTACTAGCACCGCCGGGTTGTACCATAATCCGACAGTGATAGACATATATCACTGCCGGTTTTCTCCAAGAACCGACAGTGACAAGCTTGCATATTTTTTGTACAATATATATATTTTTTTATATAATTGTTTACAGTGTCCATATGTAGTATATAAAGCATCGTTCAAATCATAATTCAAATATATGCATGTATCGACTAAGCATCGTTAAAATCATAATTCAAATATATTAAATTACGCATCACATAATTTGTTTTTACAATGATTTATTTACAAATGTAGCTCGACTACATGTCATCCCGCTCGCTTTGATTTTACAAAGAGTCGAAGTAGACATGTCACACGCCTAGACCGTAGGAATGAGGGCGATGAGGCTACTCGTGGAACTCGCCGCTTGGATTGATGATCTCATCATGAATGAATCCGCGATCTGTTCTTGAATTGCTATAATTTCACAAGAATAACTTATTGGTTCTCGCTTTGAGCGCTGTTTTTGAACAAAAAGGAAGTTACTTAATGATGATATTTGTTAAATAAAAAGGGCATCAAAGTGTAATTACGCATCATGGCTTCGTTATAGCCGACACTCTCCGTGACAATTGAATGCATATTTGTACATACATAGAATGCACATAAATTGTTTCCGGTTCTGCTTCATGCATGGAAAGTCATTTATTATTTCAAAATTTTTCCCGTATGGACGATACGAACACTTTTCTTGCGATCGCATAAAGCCCTGTGGATGATTTTGAATAGTAATTAAACTTAAATGCAATAGAATGGAATTTTGCTAGAGTAATAACGCAACGATCGAGTTTACTGCTCAAAGATGTCCCAAAGGTCTTGGTACAGATTAGTTTGTTTTCTCCCGAGTCGAAGACAAAAATCTCGCTAGCATCTAACCGGATGACGAGGAGGACCCAGTGAAACCTGCACATATATGTCAACGTAGTCAATTACTCCTACATCGTACGTGTTACGCAAAAATAGTAAAACGATATTAGAAGTCAGGAGATACGTACTTGAAGTTATAGGGTAAAAGTACGGAGGTTTTGTATTGCGACTTCAAAAAGTATTAAATAAATAGTCTTCAACGAATCGTGGATTGTCGTTCACAAGTTTCTCGTTGATTTGAGCCCCGGATCTAGGAATGCTAGATTGTCATTGTTATTTCTTCTACATGTCTGTACCTCCATTCTACATAAGAAAGAAGTTAGAGATGCAATTAAACAAGATGTAAATGCTCAACGATATACTGACAGACTTACAAAGTCCATAGTCTAAGTATGTTCACGTCCAGGGCATCTTGCTGGTACAACATATACAGCTCCGTGAAAAGAACCCAACAGATGTTATCCCCATTGTGAAAATCTTGCTCTATGTATCCGATCGAACGCCCCATACCATCGTTGGATCGCCGCATGTACCACTGATGGACGCGCCGCAGCTTGAGTTGTAAGGTTGTCGAAATGAGCTGGTTCAACCAATGGTTTTCCCATAACGAACTTCCACCGAGACCTTGCGCCAGAGCATCTAGTTGAACATCATCCGCTTGAGCATCCCGCTTAACGTGTCGGCACTAGCCGCTGTAAGTATTGCTTTCGGATATGCGCCGTAGTCCGATATTTTGCAAGGTTCGAAGCTCGCCCGTCTTTTGCACTTTTGCCATACTCAAGAAAAGCTTTTGCGCCACAAGATCAACTTTAGTCTTCTTACTTGATGGCACCTTTTTGAAGTGAGATGCTACGCAGCGCTACATGCTTTTTCCGCTCTTCCTCGCCATGTCACCGATAGTTTCTTTTGTGGTTGTCCCGGTTCACAGATGGTTAAGATTTCTTCGAGGACGGTGCCGATCGCCGAGATGTTCCCGTTGTTCGATTCTTTACGCTTTTGGCGGAGGAGTCGGGCTTTTTCTCGTTGGTGCCGACGGAGGAGTTGGACTTTTCCCGTTGGCGGCGAGAAGGGCGGAGGTCTCTATGTGGAGAGTGCGGTGATCATCATCGCCGCCGCCTCATCGTCCGAGCCAAATTTAATCAAGCTCTTGCGCCACGCGAGGAAGCCATTCACGCTTTCTCCTAGCTTTTGTTCCCATCCTCGCCAGGATCTCTACCTCCATTTTTGGTATTGGCGATGACACCGCCCACTTCAACCTCGCGAATCCTGCGGTATCGGGCGACAAGCAAAGTCCGTGACTCTGGCATGGCCAAGCCCTCGCCTCACCACCTTTATGGTAATGCCATGTGCGCCAAATGTAGCTTGCACGTGTCGGTTCTTTGATGTCATCCACAGAAAACGCAGATCCATGCTCTTCGAAATCCTCAGGACGCGCAATGCTCTTACGAGCACCGGACCGATGAGCTCGGGACTTTCACCGGGTGGCGGTCGTGAGTGAGAGCTTTACATGCGGCTTGCTCCACGGCCTTATCTAGTTCCGATCTTTGTTCCTCTAGCGCTCGCGACAAAGATCTTTATCCGACGCCCAATCGATCTTCTCTTAATCTCTTTGAACGTTTGTACATCCATGCGTCTGCGGGGAAGGCTTCTTTCCACGTGACCAAACCAACCCCTCTGGTGCGACCTGGATGCTCCTTGTTACCCAGGGCTATGGTTAGCTCGTCATTCTCCCTTCGTGGTGCGAAAGATCCTTGGGAAGACTGCGTGTGAGCATCTGTGATTCTGCGCAACGACTTCCTCGCTCTCTATCGCCTCTGAAGCTTAAGCTGCCATCATCGGAGATAGAAGCACCCTCCCAAGCAACCAGTGCTTCGATCGTTCGCTTAAGGCGGCCGTTGCAGGAATTATACCCTTGCGGGTTATTTCTTCTTCGGACCGATCCCATGCTGGTATTTTCTTCACGTACCCTCCAGTTCCTAGTTTGTGAGGGTGAATATTCTTATCCGCGTTTGCTTTGTTCCTTTGACTTACTATGTGAGCTTCTTCAGACCTCTTGTACGCCACAAATTCATCCCAGAACTCCCTTAACTTTGGGTACGTGTCAAAATTCGGCGTTTCATTCTTTTTCACATAATTCTTGTTTAGTGTTGTCTTCCAATTCTTCCACGCAGTGCACATGATGCAGAGTGCTCGTTTCTTTGCAACCAGCTCGGTCCCTTGGGGAACTGGAAAACTTGTTTCAGCTTGTCCCATAATGAGTTCTTCAGGTCATTGGGTACCACCCATGGGTCACCTCCGCGGCCAATCCATGATCTATAGCTGATGGGCACATCATCCCTAGCAATAACCCCGCAGGCTGTCCTGTACGGCCCCAATGATGACTCTGGCATAGCAGGTTCCCATTGCGAGAGCTCGACTATGTTAAAATTCCTTAGGCATCTTGTTCGGACCACGACTTGCGCTACGCCTTCGCTCATCGACGTCCGAGCCTACAAATTGATCTTCTAAATTATTAGTCGTCTAGGCCTACCATGTTTTGGGAACCACAAGATACTAAAACTTTACCTCGCTTACGTGAGTATCGCCGTTGGTCCATGGTCGGATCCTGCAGTTCGATAGGACGTTGGGTTATTATTCGGCTACCCCTTCCCCTTCGTCCATATTTGAGGGCCCAACTCCTCCGCACTTGTCCTTCGTCTGAGGCCATTCCTAGCAAGTTTGTTGAAAATTTCCAATTAACAAGGTCATTTTGAAAGACACATACAAACGAGGATTGACATTAAAGTTAATCCCGTGAAAGGATGTTTACATATCCTGTGATACATACACATATATATCTTTACATTAATATTGTAGAGAACTACTTGAAATTGAGAATGGTCATTGAAGTGTTGCCTCTTTCATTTTTCTTTAATATTGTAGGATACATACACATATACATCTTTTTTGAATCAGATTCTCTAGAATATTTTGACCATGAACACAAATATAAGCATACACGCACACAACATATATACACATCTGCAGGAGATGTACACATACATATATACTTTGTCGATGTGTTAGCACATATTTTCCGAATAAGCGCATATGCACATTATGTCTCACGGCACAAATCAAACATACAACAATAAACATATGCACGTTACATACAAATCTGTAACCATACACATATACATCCAGTAACCATACACATATACATACATTTAGCAAGCTTCTCACATGAAAGGAAAAAATTATACAATGAAATTTATTAAAATGCAATACAAAGAATAAAGTCCGTGACTTCTCCACAATGTCTAAAGAATAAAGTCTTCACATGAATGTCATTCAATACACTACATGTTTATAATTATGTATGGCCTCACGAGTACGCATTTCGTTGGTGTTATGGTTCGGTTAATTCAAATTCAAATAATTGTGCATAAAAATGGTTAAATTGTGCATAGAAATATATGGACAAATAATTGTGCATAAAAATATATGGACAAATAATTGTGCATAAAAGGATAGATAGTTTCGTTGAACGCGAGTTTGGGGTTGAGGCTTGAGGGAACTTTGATCACGCTGTGAACTACACCCCATACTAGATTAATGGTGATGCTATTTTTTTCTATAAACCATATTAATGCTAATGCTAGAATAAAAAGGATGACTTGAAGCCTAACTGAGCTGCGGCATAGGCAAAGTTACTTTTTAGAAGTGGACAAAGACAGTTAGTTGACAAGCCTAAAGCGTGATGAGCGGAATTCTCGGTGTAATTGGAAGTCCTACATATGAATCTGGTGGGATTGGATTAAACAATTTGTTACCCCATGTTGATTGATCTACCTAAATCACATGCACATACACACATCGACCTACCCAAAGAACCACCCTCACCAAATTTTCCTATTTATATCAAAAGTTGCTTAAAATCGAACTATTTAGAAGAGTTTATCGGTTTTTCATAAGTTAAATCGACTTTAAGCCTCGGGACCTTAGGCTACTTACATGAGCTCGTCGCCAAACTCCAAATCAAGGCTAATGAAAAACTAATCGCATGTGATTCCAGACACCAAACTCCAATCTTAACCTAATTAAAGCCACGCACGCGTCTGATTCCAGAGTCCAAACACCATGCCACTCGCATTGGATGCCCGGCAGAAGCAGATTCGCCGACGTCTCACCGCGATGAAGCCGTTGCCGCCCATTCCTTGCCATCGACGCACCCCAATGGCCGGCGGGAGGACGCCAGGACGCCGACGGCCATGGCATTCGGATCTAGTCACCTCCGATTTGAAGCGAAAAAAATGAAAAGAAAGTCACCTCCGATTTGAAGCGACGGCGGGGCGGTGAGGTCCGGGCGACGGCGGGGCGGTGAGGTCCGGGCGGTGAGGTCGAGACGACGGCCGGGGCGATGCGGGGCGACGGCGGGGCGATGCGAGGAGACGAAGTGGCGGCGTCAGGTTGAAGTGGAAATGAGGGGCTGAGTGGCGCGGCGTTCGAATTTATAGGGTTAGAGTATCACCGCCGGTCACCACAAAACCGCAGTGATACACTATCACCGCCGGATAATAAAGAGAACCGCAGCGATAGTTGAATTATCACCGCCGGTTCAAGCTCAACCCGCAGTGAAAGTATTTATCACCGCGGCTCAAGCTCAACCCGCAGTGAAAGTTTTATCACCGCCGTTCAATCTCAACCCGACAAGAATAATACATTATCACTGCCGGTTGTATCTACACCCGGCAGTGAAAGTATTTATCACTGCCGGTTCAAAACAAAACCGCAAGAATACTTGATTATCACCGCCGGTTAATACTACAAACCGGCAGTGATAAACACTTCACTGCTGGCTTAACGAGACAACCGGCAGTGATAAGCTCCAGTCAATTATGTCAAAGTTTTCAAAGGATGATTGCTTTGGGAGTTTTTAAATCCTATCAATTTTTATCCAAATTTTCTGCAAATTTTTGGAGGAATACTTTAGGACATGTAATATTTGATTTAATTATGTCCCCTAAGTTTTGACAAAGTTGTAAAATTATAAAAATCCAGATTTCTCACTGTTTTCATAGTTTTAATATTTCAAAATAAAAAAATTCAAATTGCTCACTGTTTTGAAATCCTATCAATTTTTATCCAAATTTTCTGGAAATTTTTGGAAGAATACTTCAGGACATGTAATATTTGATTTAAATTCAAACAAATGCAGTAGACCAACCATCGCTTCAAAAATTCACACAAATACAAAAAAAACACACAGATGAAGTTGAATTCACACAAATTGATACATATGACAAAAGAATACATTAATTGTTACATATGAGAAAATAAAATGTATTTAATTAGGACAAGTAAGCTACGATTCGACCTTCGTCATGATCGCGGCGTATGTATGTAACTTCGCCTCACTCTTTCCATGAGACCGAGGTCAACGCCCTCTCCGAAGGAGGAAGCTCATCGAATTGGTTGTACTCTTCCTCGTCGACAACATTCTCAACCCCGACAATCCTTCTTTTCCTTAAATAACCACGTGGCGCTCCTTGTTAGCCGGATTGGTTACAAAAAGATTTGTGTAACACAATTAGCAAGTACGAATGGTTCTTCTCTCAGATCCGACCAGCTTTAGGTCCACGAGAGTGATACTGCATTTGTCGATGTTCATGCCCTTGGAAGTCTTACCCATTGGCACCGAAAGAGAGGGACCTTCAAAGGTCCGTAATCAAGCTCCCAAATCTCTTCTATGAATCCGTAGTAGGTTTTCCTATCTCCGTTCTCGTCGTGAGGCATCCGCACGGATACCGCTGTTTTGGTTGGTGCTCTTTTATCTTGTGCTCTTGTATAAAAAGTAAAACCATTTATATCGTATCCTTGGAATGTCCGAATTGTAGTGGACGGTCCCCGAGCCAACACTTTCAATCGAGCGCACTCTGCTCCGTATGCATCATGTGCCTACGCAACCAATCGCCGGTTATGTCTATGCTCTCTCGCGATCCAACCCTCCGACTTCGTTGGGTTTGTTCTAGATAGCATACTCTTGTGCATGTTAACATACGGGCCACCACAACCGATTGTCCCAATCGCGAAATGTGCTTGTGTGAATGAAGCTAGATTGTTTGTACGGAGTGATTTCGCCCAGTGTCCCTTTTCCTCGTAGCCTACTCTCATGTCGTGATGTAGGCACACCAATCGGTTTGAGATCCATGTAATCAACGCAGAACTCAATGACCTCCTCGGTTCCCCAACCATCCGCAATGCAACCTTCCGCCGTGTCGGTTACTTAACATATTTCTTTATGACCCCATGAACCTCTCAAAAGGATACATCCGATGTAGAAACACGGACCGAGAATCAGATCTCTTTCACGATGTGAACAATGAGATGGACCATAATATCAAAAAGATGGAGGGAAACACATCTCGAGCCCGCAGAGAGTGTGGACCACGCCTTCCTGTAGCTTATCTAGTTTCAATGGATCGATGGCCTTCGTGAAATCGCGTTGAAGAATGAACACAACTTCACAATTGGGTCTCGGACTTTCTCCGCGTAACACCCTAATCGCAATTGGAAGCATCTGCGCCATCATCACGTGACAATCGTGAGACTTCATACCAAATAATTTTAAGTCTTTCATTGAGACTAGTCTCTTTATGTTGGCAGAGTATCCGGACGGAACTTTCACTCCGTGCAAGCATTCGCAAAGCTAATTTTTCTTTCTTCCTCGTGTGTAGCAGTGCGGAAGGTACTTTTTCCCTGATCCATGTCTCGTGATGCAACTCCTTCCCGAGTTTCATATCTTCAAGGTCCATCCGTGCTTGAGAGTATCTTTTGTTTTGCTGTATATCCAAGAAGATACCAAGCAAACCGTCACACACGCTCTTCTCTATGTGCATGACGCCGATTGCGCGTCGCACTTCTAAGTGCCGCCAAGAAGGTAGGACCCAAAATACGATCTCTTTTTCCACAAAGGAGCCTTATCACGGAACTCGGATAGATGTACCGCTCGCTCCCTTTCCGTGGATAATTTTAAGATCCCTTACACCGCAAATATCTCTCTCCCAGCAGTGATTCTTCTGAGCTAAAGCGGTCTCCTTTGTCCCATCAAAAGCTTTCTTATTATTGCGGTATGGGTGATCCTTGCGAGGAACCTACGATGCCGCATGTAAGATATTTTTCGACGCTTCTTCACCACCGACTAGCTATACCATCTAAGCATTGACGATCCATTAAAGCCTTTTGTCGTCTGCCCGACAAAGTTACTAAGGGCGTGGTAATCATTGATGGTTACGAACAACAATGCGCGTAGGATAAAGTTCTCTTTATACTCATCCCATACCCGCACTCCATCGCTCCACAAGATTAGAAGATCTTCAACCAATGGTTTGAGGTACACATCGATATCGCTGCTAAAGTTGCTCGGCCCTTGGATCGAGAGTGGCATCATAATGTACTTCCGCTTCATACAAAGCCAAGGAGGAAGGTTGTAGATACATAGAGTTACCGCCAAGTGCTATGACAATCGCTCATGTTACCGAAAGGATTCATCCCATCCGTACTCAACCCAACCTTATATTCCTTACATCATATGCAAAGTGCTTCTTATATTTTCTGTCGATGTTCCTCCATTGCACAGAGTCAGCAGGGTGTCTGAGCATTCCATCGTTCTTACGCTCTTCGGCGTGCCATCGTAGCAATTGGGCATGCCTTTTGTTCGCAAACAATCGATTCAGATGGGGAATTATAGGAAAATACCACACCACCTTACGTGGAGATCTCATCTTCTTACGCTTCACCCCGACATCTTCATTATCGATGTCATCATCGTTGCCCTTATACCGCTTTGCTTTACAAACAGCACAGCCATCCAAGTCCGCAAACTCATTGCGATACAACATGCAATCGCTTGGACATGCGTGTATCCTTTGTACTTCCAATCCCAACGGGCGGATAACCCGCTTGGCCCTGCACGCACTTGTAGGCAACACGCTACCCTCCGAAAGCAAATCCCCAAGAGACATAAGAGCTCGGTGAAACTCTTATCTGACCAACCATTGCTTGCCTTCAACCGCAGAGTGTAAGCACGGTCCGCAATTTTTGTGCTCCTCCTGCGGCCCGGGTACAATGGTGTCGTGGAGTCCCGTACCATATGTTGGAACTTTTGAAACTCTCTTTCACTCGTGAAGTCTCCTCCCCATCACGCAACATTTGATCCAGATCGTCGTCGTGGTACGCCGACAAACGATCTTCAATCGTCGCCATACCGTTGTCTCCGCCATCTTCAATAATGTGTTGCCCTTCATGTACAATCTCGCCTTCGCCGTGCTTCAGACGACTCTATGGTAGAAAACGACTTGATTTTTGCGCTTAACGCATGGACAAAGACATGTAGTCCGCCAGATTCTTCGACTTCAGCGCCGCAGCCACGCTTAGAAAATAACTCACACCATTAAAAACTCTACCCCACAACGGTCCGTGTCATACATCCACCTTCGTCCATCTACAATTAATTAAATCAAACATTACATACGCATATAATTGCAAATAACAAATAATTGTAAACGATTAGATTTAAAAACATATGTAGAAATTTTGACTATATTAAAATACATCAACCTTTTTCCGTTATGTAAATATCCATATAGCAATTTTTAGTATTGTAAAAATGAAAATAATTGTAATAGTTAGGATATATTTAGACTATATCAAAATATATCAATCTTTTTTCATTGCGCCAATATCCATCTTGCAATTCCTTATTATTTACAAATTTGGAAAAATTGTAAGTACTTAGGATATACTTTGAGTACATTAAAATATATCAACATTTTTTATTAGGTAAATATCCATCTAACAAGTTTTTATTATTTCAACATTTGAAAATACACCTTTTTCATTATGTAAAAATCCACGTGGCAATTTTTATTTTTACAAAAATAGAGATCAAATTACTAACCTCAAAAGAAGTACAATACAAATTTTAACAAATTTTTCGGCAGCAGATCGTTGCAATCTACAAATCGAGCAAAGACAGAGCGCCTCTCTGTCTTTGCTCGATCGGTCGGGAGGCGAGGGTCTCGATTATATAAAGATTTATCACTCGCCGGTTCTGCGCAGAACCGCAGTGATAAGCTTTGAATGCGCGAAAAACATATTGCGCTGAAGATAATATCACCGCCGGTTCTCGCTTAACCCGGCAGTGAAAATGCAAGTATCACCGCCGTTTAAGAACGACTCGGCAGAGATATATCTCTGCCGTTGTTGTCTCAAACCGCAGTGATATCTTGCTTTTACCGCCGTTGGTTGCATGAACCGCAGTGATAAGTTCTCCCCCCAACTTAACTTTCGAACCGGCAGAGATACGTTATCACTGCCGGCTCGGTCCTAACCGTCAGTGATATGCCGGCAAGGATTGGCTGTTCTTAGTAGTGACGGAACCATTTAATTCCCTATATATACAGGTGTATCATTCAATCATTATTCATCCATTCATTCGTCTTAGTAATGGCCGCGGCCAGAGGTTAATTTAAGGTCGCTAACACAAGAAATATATATATACAACAATTAGTTGGTAGTACATGTTTGTTTCTGTTGCTATATCAATCGAGTCAATAAAATACTATTGGTGGCCGCGACCTGCGACGGCAAGAAATCTTAATGCAGGGCAGGGCGCGCAGCTGAAAGGAAAATACATAAACAGTAATTAATATCCTGATAAACGCTCATGGTAGGTTTAGAATGTCGCATCACCGACGGTTGGAAGGTTTGGCGCGCTCGATGGAGATGTACTCGTTTGATCAGAACCTGAGGTTGATGTATGGGTTGACAACAAGCAATTATAACTGCGAAAAAAATCAATGTTCTGATCAACCAGCATATATAAGTATCTTTCTTTCTTTTTTGTTTTGGAACCAAATAAGTATTTTTTTTTTGTTTTTTGCAATGAGGCCAGATAGCATTCAGGTATTTGTCGAATTTAAAACGGAGGCTGGATTGGATGTTAGTCGTATTTTCTGCTGTTGGTTAGCCAGCAGCAGGGTTCTAAAAACCGGCGATTATCAGACGAATTTCATGAAAATCGATGTACCGGTCCGGAATGGCTTCGTGTACCGGTCAGCAAAACGATCGGATTCAAATTCAAATTCAAAAATTTTGAAAAATTTGCAAAAAATTATCCTGAAACTTTCTAAAATTAGTATTAACATATTTATCAGTTCTTGGATGAAAATTTCGGAAAATTTCGAATGTTTGAGACGAATTTGAGCCAAAAGATGAAATACAAAATGAAAAATGCAAAGAAAAAAACAGTAGTGGGCCGTGCACCCATAGTGCAGGCCCACTCGGCCCAGTCTGGCCTGGTCACAAAAGAGCTGCGTTTTAACCCGCCGCTTGGAAAATCGTGAGCATTAGGGCGATTTTCGTTGCAAGCCGACCGATTTTCGGTAAAATTCAACGATTTTCATTTTTTCTGAGAAATGTCACTTGAATTAGTTGAATATGCTCATTAGCTTGTGCTTATGGTCTATTTGTAAATGAATGACAGTATGGCAGATTGGCAGATTGGCAATGCATGTTATGTTAGTGTTAGGGACTTAGGGTTAGGTTTATGGTTTATGGTTAGGGTTAAGGTTAGTGAAGGTATTAATGTTAGCCTGTTAGGGACTTAGGGTTAGTCAAGGTGTTAGTGTTAGGGTTAAGTTTATGGCAGTGCGTGTTGTGTTAGTATGGTAGTGCATGTTGTGTTATTGTGATAGTGCAAGTAACTTGAACTTGTACACATGCTTTACTTACGAAAGATGGGACGGGTATTTTGCAATATGTTATATTCTTCATACAGTAGAAGTTTGCTTACGTGTGTTCGTGTTAAACTATTCTTAACATTAGAGTTGTTAATGTAGCTTTTCCCGTGACTATGCTCAATCCTAGTGATAATGCCCTTTTTTGGTAACACGTAATGACTTGATGTAATGACTCATCTCTGATGTAATGACTTGATGTTTTGTGTTAGCTGACTTCTTGTTGTTTTGATTAGTAGATGGCAGAGCAGGGTGACGTTGTGTGGGAGCACGGTAGTAAGATGAGGACCAGTTTTCGATGCAAGTACTGTCACTAAGAGAAGAAAGGGGGCGGTGCAACCCGATTGAAGCACCACTTGGCAGGGTGTGGTGGGAATGTTGTCCAGTGCAGTCAAGTTCCAAAGGAGGTTCGTGAGTTCTTTCAGCACGAGCTAGACAGGACTAAGGATAAGAAGAAGAGAGTTAGGGAGGAGAGGCTCAGGAAGGAAGCGGCAGCTAGCGATTCCTCGCCAAGAAGAAACAGTGTATATTCTGAGCAAACAGGTGGTGTTGATGAAGAGGACCAGCTGCAACATGCGATGGATGCCTCAAGGGTGGAGGCAGAATTTATGAGGCGGACAGGTGGTAGGTATGAGCATGGTAGGGGCAGTGGGAGATCGAGAGGGGCTGGAGGAGGGGGGCAGTGGTGTGTTGCCAAGGATGTTTTAGAGTTCATCGCAACGGGACAGATCGGTTGTAGGGGATTATAACCTTGGTGCAGCCCATGGCCCTGTGCAAACACGGATTGACACTGGGAGCTGGACACAGAAGGGGAGAAATGAGAAGCAGGCGATTGGCTCGGCATAGGCCAAATTCTTCCACACGGCTGGTATAGCGGGGAGGAAAGCAGACAATCCCTACTTCATTAGCGCCATCAGGGAAACTAAAAAATGGGGTAAGTGAACTTTCAAACTTTTGTCCAGTTGTACGTTGTCAGGGATCGGTACCCTCGCTACGTGTAAGTGTCAGGGATCGGTACCCTCGCTATGTGTAAGCATCCCTCTGGGCCCTCGTGGTGGCTTTTCGCGGGTCCGGGGGCTCATCTCCGACCTAGGAGATGCTCTCCCAATGCCCGGGCTCGGGACCAACGAGCTCGGGCATAGGCACAAGGACAGGCACCATCCACCTCGACCTCGACGCCTCGACCTCGACGCCTCCACGACCTTCAGAGAAAAAGACATCTGTAACATTTTATTTATCTCGTGTAAAAACTCTCCCCTGCGTGGGAATCAGCGCTCTACCTGTCCCTACGTGGGAACTAGGGTTCAACAGCTCCCGTCGAGCTCTCAACGGCTATTGACACCTCTCGTCAGCACCCGTCAACTCGCCACGGGCTCCTGATGTCAGCCTCGGGACCAAGCAATAAAGTTCCCGGAGGGCTACAAAAGCAATGGATCGCCCCGACCAAGAGGAAACCGGAAAAAAGAGAAAGAAGAAAAGAGGAGAAGCAACAAAATGACGCCACAGAGCGACCCTTGGCTCGGGCCCTGTTTGTACCCTCTCACAAACGACATACACACCTTTCGCCTCCGGGCAAGACTGGAGTAGAGCTATTACTCGACCCCGGGGGCTCGAACCAGTATAAACCTCATATCCGGTCTCTTCCCCGACGATCTTCCCGCGACGCTAGGCGCCTCCGAACGAGCACGACTTCGGGCCCCGCTCCCAAACGATCTCCTTGCATCCCCCCTTTCTGCGGTCGACGGTCCCGATCGTCGACATACGTCCAATAATAGCTCACATGGTCATCCTATATCTCATTTGCAGGCGAGGGTATCCCATCTCCCAGTGGGAGAGACATAGACGGCAAGTATTTAGACGCTAACAAAGCAGATATAAATGAAAAAATGAAGAAGTTCAAGAATGAATGGCCTACGTATGGCGTAACCATCGTGTGCGATTCTTGGACTGGGCCGACACGCATGAGCATTAAAAACTTCATGCTATACTGCAATGGCACCATGTTCTTCCACAAGTCCGTGGATGCGACTGGCAAAAGTCAAGATTCATCATACATGTGGAAGGTACTTGTTCTCATTGCTCCTATCCTGATATATATTTGAATTGCGCGTGAAATAATGGAGAGTTTCATTTTGTTTGTTGACGTAGGAAATTGCCTCAGTAGTCGACGAGGTTGGTGCGCGAAATGTTATACAGCTTGTCACAGACAATGGTGCGAACTACAAGAAAGCATGCAGGCTCATCGCACGTGAGCACCGCCATATCGTGTGGTAGCCTTGTGTGGCCCACACAATTAATTTGATACTAAAGCAAATTGGAGAGTTCCCTGACCACGCCGTTGTCATTGAAAGTGGTAGAAAAATCTCCCGATGGATTTACAACCATTCAAAGCTTCATACCATGATGAAGAATCACATTGGGGGTGAGTTAGTCAAGTGGAATGCTACTTGCTTTGGAACAAACTACATGTTTCTGGACAATTTCCTTTGTCGCAAGGACAATTTCTTGCAATGGATGGCGTTAGAGGAATTTCTGTCATCGCGCTTTGTTAATACTGTGGAGAGGAGGTACGTGTATGGGTGCTTGTCGAGTTTGGAGTGGTGGGACAACCTTCGTTCAGTTGTTAAATTTGTGGAACTATTGTATGCCTTCTTGCGTTTCGCTGACCAAGACAGGGTTCCTACATTGAGCGAGGTGATACTACGGTATAATATAACACGACAGGAATATGATAGCTTGTTTCATGACTCTCCAGCTACTTTTCAGCAATACATGAATGTCGTGGACCCTAGAATGGGCGACCTAACGCGTGATACATGAACGCCGATAATACATTCTTATCTCTTAACAAAATATCTTGTACTTGCAAATACTTGTAGTATAATGTTTCCTTTAATTTCATGCAGCTGCTGCCTTGAACCCCCGAACGCATTACTCTTATGGGACGACCAACTCCTTCTTGCCAAATATTTGGGATGCTTTTGAAGCACTTTCTGATGATACAGATATGGCAATTCGAGGCCTTGACGAGTCTGACTTTTTCAGAAGAAAAGTTGGATCGTTCTCTACTGTGCTAGCTGAGAGGATGGCACATGATCCTAAAACTACAGCTGGTATATTCCTTGTATCATCTTAAATATAGTGGCAATCCCATATTACCACCTCCTACTGATTGTTGTCTTTCATTACTTGCAGCACATTGGTGGAGTGTTTTCGGTTCAGACACACCTACGCTCCAAAAGTTGGCTCAGCGCATCATTTCCCATTGCGCTTCTTCCAGCGGTTGCGAGCGTAATTGGAGCACGTTCGCATTCATCCACACCAAAATTCGCAACCGTCTGTTATATAAGAAGGTCCATAAGTTGGTCTATGTGAACTACAACTTGCGGCTCAGAATCCAAGAACAAGAAAGTGATAAGTCCACAGCCGAAGACGATGCATTTCAGTGCCTTATGGAGCTCACACTATGTGACACAGAAAATCCAATCCGGTAGTAGATGGAGAAAGGGAGGTCCAATGCTGACCCATTACTTGATGAGGAGGATACAGAGACAGAGAGTGAAACCCCTCCCATCACACCTCGTGATGAACCCAGTAGATGATGTTGCGTTTCAAAAGGATACTAGGGCTGCAAGTATCCCCGAATGGGCAGACACGACAGTGGGAGACACCCATGTGGGAAAGAGGAAGCACCAAACAGTGCCGACGAGGGAGCAAGCAAAAAGGAGAGTTCTCTGAAAAGGAAAGGGGAAGATTCCCAAACAACATGCACAGTATGTAGGGAGTGATGAATCAACTAATAGTACTCCCACAGTCCGTCGGAGCCCACCGTACCAAGAATCCAATGACAGCAGCTCCAAGACAGACAGCGATGACGGTCAGACCCCTGCTCCTGATGTTGTCGTCCCTCCCACTTCCCACTCAGAAGCTCCTGTTGCCATACAATTTACAGGGGAGTCCCGCTACACTCATGCCAGACAGGACAGAGACCGTAGGGCTCCACAATCACCCAGGATGACTACTGCAGGCAAGGGGAGGGCCCATCGACACAGCCGTGATGCACCACGACATAGTTGTAGCTCATACAACGTCACCGAGACGCATGAGAGTTATGATCCATATGGCTCCTATGACTGCTCCATCCCGAATTCATCTACACAACCTACCACTAAATAGGTATATGAGTGGCAAGACCTAGAATTTTGTGCCATGCTATACCAACAATGGGAAACGACAAGTCCGTGGACGGGGCAAAGTTGGCATGAATATAAGGCGAAGTTTCTAGCTACACGAGGTTTGCTGATGATATCCACAGAAGAATACAACATTGCTAACCAAGTATATAACCAACAATACTACCCGTAGCCTCACCACCAATACTACCCATAGCCTCTAAGGTAATGTTTTATTTGTATATTTAATTTCATTCCAACTCAATTTTTTACTAATCAAGCAATACATGTAGGTACACCATGGCATATGTATCATAATTGAAGACCGACGAAGCTGTATCGAGTGGGAACATTTATTTTAGATGAGAAAGGCTCAATTCAAATATCATTTGCTATGCTGTTGAAATGAATGTAACTGAAATGTGGACTTGATCGATTGATTTGTGCATGTATTGAAATGAAATATTATTTGTTGATAACTTGACATATTACATCTACATGCCTATTTCACAACTTCACATTGTCCATAATATAGCAAATGTCATGCCGAAATTTTCCCAAAATATTCATACCATAGTTGTGCTATTTGTTGCAAAACATATACTTTACAATTTTATATGGTCTTCATATATAGGAATGGTCATGCTGGAATTTTTTTCATATTTTTACATAATCTTTTATGCATTTCCAACATTATTCTGATTTTTTAGCCTTTTTAGGCCTTCCACTAGTTTTTCACATTTTTCTGGAATTTTCCCCACTTTTTTCCCTCCCCCCAATTTTCGAGCCACCCCGATTTTCTTCAAAACCAGACAATTTTCGTCCTATTTCGGGCGATTTTTGATGCATTTTGACCGATTTTTGTACTCCCCGGCACGCCTCAACTAAAATTTTCAGTTTGAATTTGATTTCGTAAACCATCCAATTTTCTACGATTTTTGGCCGATTTTCGAAGAAAATCGTTATCGGCTGCCTAACGGTTTTCCACACCCAATCGATAAGGTGAACCCTGGCCAGCAACATGCGTGATGCCTGCATTGCACAAGAGTCGGTGCGTACTAATCAACGAGATATTCTCCGACACACGGACAGAGAGGAGGTGCAGTTCAATGGGGACTACAAGTTTGGTGGTCCTCATCCGCTAGATTCGTTGGATCGAGTGAATCGACAGCTTGGATCGTAAAAAAAAGTTGCTAAGGTGTTCTGCTACAGTACTTACTACAGTGCCAGGGATCTCTTGCGTCGCTTTTCCATCGGATGGTCGAATAGGGATTGCCAAACTTACAGTCCCCATTCAACTGCACCGCCTCCCTGTCCCCGATACACATGTCTGGGTTCAAATTGTCATGAGGGCGAGTTGGGCTTTGCCCGGTTGGTGAGTGAGAGCGAAGGTTGACTTGCCGGCTAGCGTTCGAGCGCTGGTCAACGCTGGCGCGTACGGCGCCGAGTGCAAGCGTGTGTGCGTGTGCGTGGGAGCATGTGTGTGGGGTGTGTGTTTGTATTTGTAGCTCGGTGGTTGTTCTCTTCCTTCAGTGAACGTCAGAGCATCTGGTCAAATTTTTAAAAAAAAATTGTCATGAGGATTACGTACTCTGATTGGGTCCCATAGAAAATTAAAAGAAAGTTCGTTTGCCACAACTTTCCATACCGATGCCATTGATGCAAAACGTGACCACATTACGGTTACTTGGTTTGGACCTCTGGGACTCCCTCGTGATTTTTTTTTAAATAATACATTTTTTAAAATTAATTACGGCATTAATACGCGGATTGAAAAATTTGCAAAAATAATATGTCGTCGCCAGATGGTTCGGTGAAAACCAGGTAATCGCCAACTGGTTTGGTGAAAATGGTATTTTCGCCATATGGTTTGGCGAAATTAGGCTAAATGCGCGATTAGCAACGGCTGACTGAAATAATCGTCGGGACAACCTATTTTCGCCAAACCGTGTGGCGAAAATAGGGTCGTCGCCACACGGTTTGTCGACCACCTATTTTCGCCATACGGTTTGGCGAAAATAGGGGCATTTTTTTGGCCCGTGCCGACGCAGGCTCGTCTGTTTTTCGGCGAAAGAAAAGAGAGAGTGAGCTCGGGCGACGTCGGCGACGAGAAAGAGAGAGGGGGGAGGGAGGGAGGGAGGGAGAGAGAGAGAGAGGAGGGAGAGGAGGAGAGAGGGAGGCTGCGCGGGAGGGAGAGAGAGGAGGCGCGCAAGGAGGGAGATTGGGGTGAGAGAGAGAGGAGGAAGAGAGGGAGGGAGAGAGAGGAGGAGAGAGAGAAGAAAGAAGAAGAAAAGAAAAAAAAGGTAATTTTGTTTTTGTGTAACATTTATTTTTTATAGTAGCATAGAAAAATATTGTACGTAATGTTATATTTAAATTAATCAGTGTATTTATTTTAGGTTAGCGGTATTAGATTTGTACTTTAATGTTAGATTTAATTTAATCAGTGCATGTATTTTAGGTTAGCGATATTAGATTTGTACTTTAATGTTGTAGTAGCGAGATAATTAATTAACGTTTTTTAATTTAGGTTAGTGAAATTACGTGTTAGTGGTGATCTAAAAATTTATTTCGTATATATGGTCGCAGTGATGTCGGATCCAGTGAAATTTAGGGTATATTATGGCGACGGTGAAATAAAAAGTACGCAAAATGGTGTGTTGATTTAAGCAAGTTTTCGGTCACCATGATTGAGCACTCGTTCCCCGAAAGTGTTAGCATTCGCGATATAAAATTTTGGTTGACCCAATATTTTTCCCTGGATCCAAGTGTGTACTCTGTTACCATTGAAATCCTATTCACACGTAGCAAGAGTGATCCGGCTATTTGGGAGTTAAAGAAAATAGATCGGACATACTTGTGGCGTAAATGGTTAAGGTGGTGCAAGGATCTCGCCTTGAATGTGTGATGTTGAGCAGGCTTGCCCTAGAGAAGAGGTGGATATTAGTGATATGGGCGAGAGCAGTACATCGGTTAGAGCTGAACAAGTTCAAGAAGTGGTGCCGGTTGAGATAGCGGCGGGGGAAGATAATAGGGATGCAGCAAACGCAGAAGGTTGGGCCGATGAAGGGGAGGAGATCGAGCAACTTGTTGATCGCTTGAGTTAGTGGACCGTATGGCGGCAGAGGATGAAGTCAAATGTTGGAATGTGATGATGACATCAAATAAAATGACGAAAAGGAGGATGAGGATGATGATGAAATGCCTCGTAGTACCGGGTAGCGGACATACCCATACCGATTTAATGGAACAAGCAAAACCAATCTGTATGGAAGTTTTGTGGGGCCATGAGTCGCGTTGGGAATATGGTGCAAATGTCATTCGATCAATCAAATATTCTCGAACAATTACAATTGAAGTTGGCAGTGAGGCTTTGGGCATTGTCGCAGCAGAGAGTTTCGGTTGTCTTGTCCACCCGATAGATACACAAAGAAGTGCGTAAACGATGGATGTGAATTCGAGTTCATGATACAAGCCAAAACGCGAGACGCTTTGGATTGTATCCCGAGTAGAGGAGCACACATGCAGACTAGAAAATGTTCTGGTGAAACACCGCAACCTGAATGCAGCTGTAATTGCTATTGTGATGTTCAATGAAATCATTGAGAAGCGGGACATTGAGTGTTCGTATATTCAGAAAGCAATCTTGAGAACCTTTAAGTACCAGATAAGTTACTCGATGGCCTGGCGTGCGAAGCAAAATGCATTAGAGAAGAGGTTTGGTACATACGAGGCTTCGTATTGCAACCTACCTCGTGTGCTTGATGTCCTGAAGCAAACGAACCCCGACACATACACCGCTTTCAACGAAAGTGAAGCAGATGCTAACGGGATCTATACATTTCGTCGTGCGTTCTTTGCAATGGGTCCTTGCATTGCGTCATTCAGGTACTGCCGTCCGTTGCTTTGTGTTGATGGTACATTTTTGACTGGAAAATACAAGGGGCAGATTCTAACGGCCATTGCTGTTGATGCGAACAACCACATACTTCCATTGGCCTTTGCTTTTGTTGAGGGTGAGAACCGGGATAGGTGGCTGTGGTTTTTCGACATCCGAATTTCGGTAGTTGGTAATCGCCCAACGTGTGCATCATTCATGATCGCCACAAAGGTATTCTTTCGCAATTAAGTCTCTACAGAGGATCCTAATGAGCCATTCCCATGGCGTGACTTGCGTAATGTGGTGCATGAGACATTTAGGAGCAAATTTCTTCGTGCAATTCAGAGTAAGAAACCGATGAACCTATTTAAGAGGTTATGCAAGCGTAATCGTGCACGTAAGTTCAACGCGCTATTTGTTGAGTTGATAAGCACACAAGTGCGCATATCGAAGAGATGAAGAAGCAAGCACCTACGCCAACGATCGCCGCCCAAAAGGCTAAGACCACTCGGGGAGCTCGATCCTCCTAATGTGAGGAGGCGATCATCAAGGAACATAAAATGTTTCTCGCACTGGATAGAGGCGGAGCCTTTAGAGAAGTGGGCATTGCTCCCTGACACTGGTGGCGCCAGGTTAGTATAGTTAATTGTGATATTTATTATGGTTGAACGAATAGAGGTGTTGTACTAACCGATATGTGTTGATCATGTTTGGGGTCATGACAACGAATATAGCCGAGGTTTACAACTGGGTCATAAGAGGCCTCCGTTCGCTACCCCTTGTGGCCATCCTGGAAGGCATGTTGCATGGCATTGTTGCCTATTTCCAGAAAAGGCATGCGGAGGCTGTTCTTCATGCCACGACATTGCAAACACCATATTGTTGCCGGATGATGACCTACATGGAGGAACGAACCATTAAAGCTCAAAAGATGTGGTGCGAGCTTCGTATTAGTGAGTACCGCTTGAAGTGACTCTTCGTGCAAAGGGGATTGGGAACCAATACAAGAATTATTACACACGAGGTTAATCTGGGCCAAGGGCCACCGGATGGTGCGAATGCACCGCAATAAGCCGAGACTTCTTCATATTCCTTGCTCACATGTGATAGCCGCGTGTGGGCAAATTGGGATGAACACGCCGCAATACGTATCCCCTTTCTACTTGAAGGATCATGTTGTCCATACCGTCCGGTGAGTTCCGTGGTTTTCGTACACACGGTGATTTCACCGGGATTAACGAGATGAGCGATTTGTTCACCGGATGCAACCTTGCGGAGGTGCGCGAAGGCCACCGTCGTCCAGAGTAGGCGATTCGCAACGACATGGATGAATCGAGGTGGGTGGTCGTGTTAGGAGGTGTTCGAGTACGGTGAGTATGGGCATAAGGCAAGCCAATGCCGTAGCACGGTAATGTGTACCGTTAGTTGTGCATCGAATTACGTATTATGTATTATCGGCTTGTGTATCGAATTATGTATTATGTATTTTCGTGTCCAGAAAAATTATGTGCCTCATTTACGTGACCATATTTATGTAATGTGTACCGCCGCTATGTATCAAATATGTGATCTTAATTATGTATTCTCATTTACGAAATCTTATTCATATTTGTGGGATGTTATGTAATATTATTTAAGATGGACGCTTGTCACATGTAGTTATGTCATATGTTGCTTCGTCTGCCGAGTGACGGTGACCTCGCAGACGCCGCCATGCTTATCGGGTTACCGATCATTGACACCGGTTGGACCCTCGGTGACTCCTGTCGGGTGGGTGGCGGACCTGGAGGAGAGGTTTGCCGGGGTGGTGCCCCTTGATCCAGAAATACGGATCGGCAAGAGGCACGGCCCATCGAGGAGGTGGTTGGCCCAGTTTGAGGTTGGTACTTTTACATTCCAACACTAAGTCCATACACTCGCCGATTATTATTCTTTTTTATGTAATATTGACATGATATTTCACTTGTTAAATTGTTGAATTGTCGCAGGTGCAACGGATGGCTGCGATGCCCACGGACTACCAGGTTGCACGGCACCTCGAGGCATATCTACTTTGGTTGCTCGGGTGCGTGATGTTCACGTCGACACACGGCGACAGCGTCGATGCGCGTTGGGTAGCCTATGCACGGGCTATTGCTGATGCTGAGCTCGAGGACGTACCACAGGTATCCTGGGGTTCGGCGGTTCTTGCTGCCACGTACCGCGCCCTTTGCGACGCGTGCATGAAGAAAAGCAAGTCCGCCAATCTCGCTGGGATGCCTCTTCTTCTTCAGCTCTGGTCGTTCGAGCGCTTCCCTGTTGGTCGACCCTACGTCGAGCCACGACACTACACGGCCGAGTTGTACGGAGCAGATGCGATCGACCGTCCGACGATGGGATCCCTTTGGACGAGGCGACGGGTACGCCCTTCTGAGTACTTATGTAGTTTTAATTGCAATCGCATCTGATAACCAACCTTATTTGAATTGCAGCCCCAGTGGCGGGATCAGCAGTACGGCCAATGCATCAGTCCTTCACGGAGGCGCTTGACCACCTTAGGCGGATCAGTGATCCGGGACCCTACAATGACCGCTGTGTAGTGGAGAGAGCCGGGCCAGGGGGGTCTCCACACTTTGCTACAGGACCAAAGCATCCTGGCTTACTAGGAGGAAGCTCATCTTCGATGTCTTCGTGGAGGACTACGCGCCACAGCGAGTGATGAGGCAGTTCGGGCTACGCCAGCTGGTCCCTGTTCCTTTAGGGGATCGAGTGCCATAGAGAGTGCACTGGTGAGTTACTCGCCCGCTACATAATTATGATAAATGCTTATGTTATATTTGTACTAATGTGTATTTCTTTGCAGGTACTCCAGCCAGGGACCTCAGAAGACGATGGTGACCTTGGCACGGAGGATGGAGCCATGGCCCGCCTAGTGGGCTGGAGCACTAGAGGACGTCGTCGACGAGGACACGCCATATGACGACTCCTCCTACCAGCAGTACATAGCCTGGTACGTGGCACGGACGTGTACTCGCCTCGTACTTGTAGAGGAGCCACCCACCCAGACGTACGCTCTGAGCGTGGCAGACTTGTACCCGGGCCAGGCAGGAGCAGCCATGCACGCGATGGTAAGTCTTATTGCGTAAGGTATGTCATGTGTTCCTTGCACTGTCGTTGTATTTATGATTCGCTCAGACGCGGGCGGTGGACCACGCCAGGACTTGCACGAGCATAGCCACGGCATTTTGAGTAGGTCATGGGGCGAGTCGGGTCACACCGACGAGATGATGAGGCGTGAGACGCGTGGTGGCCGGACTCGACGGATCGTGGAGCTCGGTTCTTGTCGCCAGGTGGACGCGACTGACCATGGTACCTCATCTAGGCCGCCACCCGTGCCTTCGTACCACACACCGGCCCCGGCTCCCGCCACGCAGCGGAGGCAGAGTCCTCCTACCACACCTCGTGCCTCGCCCCGTGCGTGGTCGGAGGGTCCAGCTTAGCGTGCACCACGGGTCCCACCATGGTCCCCACGCCAGGTTAGTAAAGCAATATTCAATTGTCGGCATTGGTATCAGTACCGCCTGATTATGATTACATGTTACTACCTTAATTGTAGGTTGCCCACAGGTTGGAGTACAGTTCTCTTCGTCGCCTCACTCGTCAAAGCTACTTCACGATCAAGACTTTGGGCGGATCGGTTCTTCACGGCACACAGTTCACGCAGTTCTCCAATGACGCAATGACGCAGCCTCCTCCAGCGACGCAGATGACACAGCAAGACTACGGCACCTCCTCCGGTTACGCGTTGCTGCCCCGCGAAGGCCGTCCGGCAAATGGTTCAACCTCATATTACAGCAGCGCGAGCATCCCAAAGAGCTTCACACACGACCTCTAGACGATGCACCGCTTCAAAGACGAGGACAAAGAGAGGTCGTGGCGGGGTAGGGTGCTTAGGGGGGTGGTTAGGGGTAGTACCTTATTTTGTTGTCATGACATAAATGTCTCGTGCTTCCTTACCTTACGTACGATTTACTATTTCACACCATTTAGTGTGCTATGATCGCGTTGTGTTTCATTTATCGTAATCTGTTTCGTAGTATATAACCGTTTAATCGCCCTACGAACAGGCGTTTCGAACCTTGGTAGGGTGCTCGCATCCACGTTATACGCAAAAGGCGTTCCGCATATTTTCCATCCCTCTTCAATCCTTTTCACCCCAATTTTACGGCACGAGATCATCACTTTTGCCAGACCGATTTAACAACACGCTACCATCAGCTTTGTCAGTCCTAACATTGCACGCACGACTACCTTTTCAGCCCGACTAGACAAAGACACTCCAGCGCTTTCTATCCTCTATATGTTTCAATCCTACATTCCAACACGTAGTCCATACACCACCGCTTCGAGTCTATGAAAGGCCAAACCGCAAGCACACAACCGCAGCGGCCCACTCACACTTCTTCGCCATGGTCGGATCCTCTAGCGAGCATTTTTGTGGACACCGATATGAGCAACGTGGCTCTTAATTGCACGTTGAAGGTTACGCGTGGTGGAAAGGACGACCCATTCAAGGAGGAGATCCTGAGTAAAGTGCTGTCCAAATTGCAAGAGTGGCACCCGACATTACGGAGGCATAGCATGACAACCTCTGGCCTGAACCTTGCGACCATCGACGACCTGAAGGCGCACTTGCAATGGTGGCGTTAAAGGTATTTCAGGGTGTGCGAACTAGCCGACCACCCTTCTACTACATGTTTCTCTAGAAGATATTACAGGATACTGATGCTGCCCGATCGGTATGCAGAGCACATTAAGGTTAGTTATTCCTTATTTTTTCACCATACTAATCTTTTTACCATTTATACATAATTCACTACTTTGCATGCTCGTGTGCTAGTTATTCCCGAGGATGAAGAGTTCTGAACAAAGATATTCCGAATTCTTAGCGATGTACATGCTCTTGGCGGTGGCGTGATGCCCGTTCAAGCGTAAGAGGCGTAGCGGATCCACCGCAGGGGTAGAGATCGACACAAAGATCGCTGCGGCAATTTCAAGAGGACGCTCAACCACCACCGAGGGAGGCTCACTCCTAACTATGCAAGTGATGATGACGATGACGATTTCGTGTCACCTCCACCTCGACGCTCAAGCACTTGCACAGCAGTCATTCAAAAACAATGGAAGAGGACGCTCAACCAAAGACTAGAGGCGGGCTAGCTCCGAACCATACGATGACGATGACGAAGATGATGACGATTTCGTGTCACCACCACCTCGACGCTCAAGCACTTCCGCACCTACCGCTCAAGAAACAATGGAAGAGGATGTCCAACCGTAACTAGAGGCGAGTTAGCTCCCAACCATACACATGACGATGACGATGACGACGATTTCATATCACCTCCACCTCGACGCTCAAGCGCCACCGCCAGAGATGACTTTCATCTTTGTCAACCGATGAATATGTCCATACAATGTATCGTATTCTCACTTGTGTTGTATCCCGCTTTATTAATTCTCCGAGGCATGTATGGACGATGTTGTACTTCATTCTATGAATTCTAAGGTACGATCTATATTGTATCAATGTCGAGTCATGAGGCGCTTTGAAATATCAATGTCGATTTTTATTTGTCCTCGATTTGGTGCACATCGAAGACTAACAACGAAATTTCATTTTTTCCCAGAAATAATAAACTGACAAATAATTTTGGGAAGCACTACGTTAATTATGAAATACAAATACAACTAATTTTTCTGAATTAATTGTATCCACTTTGAACTGTACAATTCTACCGCCGTAGTTGAAAGAAAAATTAAATTTCCTTTCAAATAGTTTTTATAAAAAAAAATTCCCGAGCGGCCGGCGAATGAGGTGCAATCTTGCAATTTTTGGGGCGCAACATACATTTCGCCAATTTAAATATAAATTTGTGTTATTCATAACAAAAAATCATACTTCAATTATCACAGACAAATATAATTTTTTTCCATTTATTGACCCTACGGTTAACTACACGAATTATCATTAACTGGATTTATTATTTACAACATTTTCGCACGAATTCTCTCTCTTTCTCTCCCGCCCCCCCTCTCTCTCTCCCCCTCCCTATTTTTCTCCCTTGCCGAAAATCCCCCTATTTTCGCCAACCGGCTTAGCGAAAATAGGTGTCCTGGCCGTTGTTCACAAACGCCTCTTAATTGCGCAATTAGCCTAATTTCGCTTGCCCTTTTTTCCCTTCTACACGCGAATGGAACCGAGTTGGGCGAGGCAAAAAAAAACTTCTATTTTCGCCAAATGGTATGGCGAAAATAGGGTTGTCGCTATATCGTTTATAACAACCTATTTTCGCCATACCATTTGGCGAAAATAGGTTGTCCCGCCCAAAAAAACTGTCAACCACTTTAAATTGCGCAATTAACCTAATTTCGCCAAACCATATGGCGAAAATACCATTTTCGCCAAACCAGCTTGGCGACACTGTTTTCACGAACCATCTGGCGACGACGTATTATTTTTGCAAAATTTTCAATCTGCGTATTAATGCCGCAATTAATTTTAAAAAGTATATTATTTAAAAAAAATTCCTCCCTCGTCGTACAAATTTCTTTATGACAAAGATGTATCTTCATTTGTAGTGCTTATGATGGCGCTCCCCTCATTTTGTATGAACTTGATTTGATGTTATAGTATGGGCTTGTGTTTGGACATTATTACCACAAACTCTGATTAGGATTTAGCTTTAAACAGAAATATCATATTTTCAATTACTATATGTTCGTAAAGAATTATTACAAAAATATCTTTGAACGGATATATTGATGTATAGCTTTTCAAAGAGGCCTTTATACTTGTTAAATTTTACGTATAAAGCCACAGAAGTTTATGGAAATTACCCCAGTAGATTAAGTTCCATTGAATGTTGTGATATCCTGAAAATTTAAATAAAGTGAAAAATTGAATTTTAAGATTTTATTATATTATTTTATGCTTTTTATGAATTTTTCTGGACTTTTCTTGATTTTCTTGTTTTTTCTTGAATTATGCTCTAAAGGAGAAATCCTTTTTAATTGAGCTTTAAGTAATAAGTAAAGGAAAAGAGTAAAATCTTATAATAATAAAATGAGTTAAAATTCATATTAAACATAGAAAATCTTTAGAAACTCAATTACGAATTTCAAAAGTCATGTCAATATAATTAAATGTGAAATGAAAGGTAATTTAATGGAATTTGACTACCAATAGTGATATTGTTAGAATTAAATAAAAATAATATAACCTTATCTCGACCTAAAAAATTTATCTAATCATCTAAATGGACAAAGTAGTTAACCGTAAAAAATATTAAAAATTAATAACCAAGTTTAATATATTTAAAAATTAAAAAATAGAAAAGCTAAAAATCCAAAAATACCAATGTCAGAATTTTTTAAATTAAATATAAAAGTTATGAAGCTGCAATTTTTACAGATGGTTAAGATAGCTATTATGAGAAACTCTTCAAAAATGTTTCAATTTTTTTTGATAAGATTTCAAGTCCCAGAAAAAAGTTAAAAACTGAAGCAAAATTTTGAGCACAGTACCTTGTTAGAATTTTTATAAATTCTGTGCATAGTATTTTTTTTCTAAAATTGTTACTAGATAAGGAAAATTATCTAACCATTTATCAGAAATTGTTTCACAAAATTAATGTGAAAGACCATGTGGAGGTCTATCCTTGTGTGTGATGAGTAATTGATGAGTTTTGAGCTTGGTTTGATTTGAATTGAATTGGATTTAAAACAATTTGAGTGTTGGGTGCTCTTCTTAGTGCTACCGGCTTAGGGGTAGTAGCACCGGGCCATTGAGAGCAATTATGATTGATTAATGATTTTGAGATAATCATTGAATATCTTTGTGGGCATTGCTATGTGAAAGGTTTTTCCTTGTCTTTGATGGTTGCAGGGCGACGGTGCTAGGTCATAGTGAGGCGGAGGATGACCGGGACTAGGTGAGGAGCGTCGGAGATCCAGACGGTTGGGAGATCGCTGGAAGATGATCAGAGACGCAGTCCGGGCATGTCAAGAAGACAAGGAAAGGAGATGATGCTAGCTAGATACCGCGTGGGTCAATGAGGGCCGTCGGATTGAGGTCTAGTTGATAGGTTAGCGGGTCTAGGTAGTATGCTTTGAAAACCGTGCAAGAAAACCCGGTATGTGTGTGGGTTTTAGGTTAGCCCTTGCATGACTGTGTGTGGGTTAATCCTAGCCCTTAGATGAGTGCTCTAGGGTTGATGGACTCATCCAAGGGTGGTAGGTGGCCCAAGAGTAGTATAAATAGGGGTGGAGGGGTAGCCTCCTTCCCTTGAAGGTGTTGAGGTTTTTGATGCTCATTTGAGCTTTGCCCACATGAATGTGAGGCTTTGTAACCTCCCCTTCCAGAAATGAAAGTTTTATTCATCCACCTCTGAATTTATTTTGCGCATTTACATTATGTCTTTACTTTACGCAATTTAAATTCAGCATTTACTTTCCCGCAATTACATTCTCGCAAATTACTTTCACGCAATTTGGATTTGCCTCCCCTCCTTCTAAATGCTGTTGATCTTGGATGTTTTGAGTGTGTTCATATGGTTTTACATCTCTCTTGCACTCTTGGATTGAGTAGAGAACATCTTTTCTTTCAAGTTCCAACTTTGTTCAGAACTTGTTCTTTGTGCAGTATTTAGTATTTGATTTTTATACAAATTTAGAAAAATCCTTTTTAAGTTATTCTTCTTGGAGGAGGTGCGGGTCTCTGATATCCACCTGAATAAAATTTTTGGAGTTCACTTGTTGCACCGTTTGGGCGCCATGAGGTGAAAACCGAGCCCCAAACTTTCTGCACGAAGTTCTTGACTAACTGTGTTCTTCGATTTTTCTTGTTTTTTCTGTAAGGCTTTTTGAGGAAAAATTTGGTGGAGTTCTTGATAACTCTTCTTCTCATAGGGAGAAAAATTCTAAAAATTTTGTGACCTGCAGAAACCCACCAACCTCCTGTTCAAATTGAGGACAATTTCTGGAAATTCTGCTTTTGCTTTTCTGAAAGTGACTTTTGTGATTTGAATTGATGTCCTTTCTAAAAGCAAGAGTTGGATTGATTCCTCTTTATCTTGGACACTAGACAACCAGGATTGTGACTCAAAAATCCCCACATATTTTATGGTACTTATCCATGCAAGCTAGGGTTACACATAGTTGTCTAGTTTTTCGGGTTTTTCACGATTTCCTTTGAGCGATCTTGTCGAGGTTTTTGTTGGAGTATTTTGGGGGAAAATTTATTTGCGACCATTCACCCCCCCCTGTTCGCCATCTCGATCCTTCATAATGACTTGATAGCTAACCGATTCAATGAATCTAATTCAGCTCAATCGCGGTAAAAACTTCCTGAGCTCATCTCTTCTCACTGGCACGTGAGACTAATCTGCTGTGCAGGCCCACTTGTCAGCCATGGCTTCTTTCTGCTTCTTCCTCCTTTGGCCGAAGCCCCGCAGCATTACTCGCTGGTGTAGCATGAAAGTTCAAGCTTCATTAAGTGGATTTTGGTGTTAATGACAAATCGAATATTGAGACTAACTCTTTTGATAATCATAATATTGATTAGTCTCAACTGTTAATTAATGACAAATTTTTATGAGACTAAATCTTTTGTTGATCTTAATTCTTATTAGTCTCTTTTGGATGAAAAAGATAAAAATATCAAAGGTATGCATTCGAGTTCATATTATCATAATTTATTGCATTCTTTGATGTCAATTATGTTATGATTTTATTGATAAATCTAAATGTGAGACTAACGTGTTTATTGAGTATATTTTTGAATAGTCTCATGAAAAAGAAAAATGGAAATCCAAAAAATATGTATCCAATACAACTTTATTATTTCTAAATACATTTCTTGGATTCAAGATAAAAGGTGAACTCCACCATTGTTTTAACCTTAAGATGTGTGTTTTGTTTCTGACTCTATATATACATGAATGCAAACATTTAGGGGGAGTTCATGCTTTACCTTGATGTTTCAACAGTATTGATCTAATTCGTATTTCTATATCAAGGATCCTTACTTTGAAAGAATCCCTTGAGTATATTTAACTTGTGTAGTTGTAGTATACTCATGTTCATATAGGATAAACTCCAAAGTAATCTCAAATTGATTATGTGCATATTGATTCCAAGTTCAATTATTTATATGCACAGATATGCAATGGAGTTTATTCTATAATTAATAGTCTTAAGAGTATTGATCCCTTTCCACCACTCTATATAAATTGGATCATTACTTTTAGATTCCATCGAATTGAGTATATGAAACTTGTGTAGTTAATATGTACTCATCAAAATTTAAATACAATTTAAATTGTGTGCAGTTGCCATTCAATCAACAAAAAATTAGTCATGTATTGATGGTTCACTTTGTTGATCCTAAGGCAATTGAAAGTTCTTGTGTATATGAAGCATTAGTTGCATTAGTATACTCAAGGCACAATTAATCTTCGAATCAGTTGTCTTTGGGTTGTGATCAATCGATCTTGGGGGCATCCATTATGTGTTAATGGAGTGCATTGATGATGGAGACAACATATGTTTGGACTAACACTTTCAATGAGTTTGAAATAGGTTAAGTCCAAGGTTGAGACGGATAAACGGAACAAGTACGTCATCATGTGTTGATAAGTTTCAAAAGAGGATCCCGAAGCTAAGACAAGGGGAGTTTATCATATGTTGATGAACAAGATGAAGATCCCTACTTGAAGAGAAGATGATCGGTCATCATGAAAGCTCCAAGTGGCTGCGAGAGGCAAAGGTAAAACTAGCTAGGGCTAAGGATGTGTTCCTAGTCTTTTATCAGTCTTGGTGTTTAGATGGGAGACCGGGTAGCTAGTATAGGTTGCCGTACTATTAAGAGAGGTCAAGTATTATAGCTTGAGCTTCATCATGTGTTGATGAACTCAATCCGGTTCACCCTAGCTTACTCTCTTGTTTGGATTTTGCATGAGCTAAGTATTTCCATGTGTTGCAAATAAGGGAGCTCATGCTCGCTTCTTATTGAATCTTAATCGATTTGATTTTTGTATGGAGCTATGGATTTGCATGTGTTGCAAAAAGGAAGATAGCTCATGTAATTTGATTTATGTGGTTTTTTGCATGGAGCTAAGTTTTGCATGTGTTGCAAAAGGTGAGAGCTCATGCATTGATGTTTTAGCTTGTGATTTGATTATATGTTGATCATCACAAAGCTAAGTAAAATTGATGATTTTCTATTTGCAAATATGTTTTACAAATAATCTAGAGGTTATGGTTTTGATCCTAGAGCATGTGTTGGCATTTTCAAATGTGTTTTGCATAGTGTCGGGATCATGTATTTATCTTTACATGGCTAGAGGATTGATCTCATGGGTTCTCGGTTTATTTTCAAATATGTTTTACAAATTATTTTGATCATGATTTGATCATCAAATGGTATAAGATTTGATCTTATTTACTCTTGCTAGCTTGTAGTCACGCTCTTAATCAAGTCTATGTGAGGGATTTCGAGAAAATCAGATTTTATACTTGAGTGATTACATTAGACTTTATGTTTTTTGATATTTAAAAATATCTAAGGTTGCTTAAATCTTGAGAAAGGGTGGAGGTTGTAGCACTCGTGATAAGCTTCACATAGAGTCCAAGATCACCTAAATCGGAGTTCGGAGTAAAAAGTTATGAGCGTTTTAGTGGTTGAAACATTAGTAGCATAGATAGGCGGTACTACCGGCCCAGAAGCAGTATAAAAACTCCAGAGAAGTTTTTTTGTTAAAATGGCTGGTTCTACCGGTCCTAGATGGGTGGTAACACCGGGGGTACTATAGCAACGACTAGTTTTTTTGTGTTTTTAATGCACGAAAGTGACTGTTGGCCTAGAGGTCGGTGCTACCGGCGGCGGTAGCACCGGGTTTTGCTGATTTTTGGGCATTTTGCCCCCAACGGCTAGTTTTCTTGGGGGGCCATAAAAGGGTCCGAGCTAGGAGGGTTTTGCTACTGCTCTAGCACCCATTTGAGGTATTCTTGTGAGAGCAAAACGCGAAGAGCTCATAGAGCCATATTTGAGTGCTTTGAGAAGAAATAATTTAGATTTTCTTGTGTATAATCTCTTTGGTGTTGATTTGCTTTCTCTTGAGCTAGTGTGAGTCTCTCCTCTACATTGTACATGTGTTGCACTTTATGAGCAAGGAGAGAAGCCTTTAGTTGTACATGTTGTATCTAGAGAAGGATTGAGCATCCTTGTGCATGTGTTGCACTTGGTAAGGATCAAGCAAGAGGCTTGACCTATTACTCTTGGTGTTTGCCGCACCTAGACGGCGTGTGGAAGCATTGTGCGCGATGACCTTCTCAAGGAGATTGTGAGAAGGCCCGGCAAAGTTGTGAAGGTCGGAGCTCACCTACCCGGAGGGGGAAAGAGCTACCACAGTGGAATCGAGGTCGGAGCTCACCTACCCGGATGGGTTCTACCGTAATGTGCGCTAGATCATCCTGAAGTCGTAGGAGCCATCGGCAGAGCGAAATTCCGGCTGAATCCTCGTCGACGACGAGCTGAAGCTCATGCTCTGCCTTTGTGTCGCCGGTGGGTAGGCCCATTTTGTCAGATGGAGCGAGCCATTCAAACAGTTTCGGACACTGACAAGGGGACCCAACTGTCGAAAATGCTGTCAAAACTAATTAAACCCGAGATTAGTAATAGAGTCTATGACATGTGGGGCTAGATCGAATTAAAAACTAGATTAAAACATTAAAAACGAAGTGAAGTCACTGACGTATGGGCCATGGCCATCGGAGAATGAAAAATAAGAAAAAAAGAGTGATAACCGGAAGAATTGGAAAGACGTTTTCTGATTTAGAAGACGTATTTTCGAATTTCCTTGATTTTTCATAACCGCAAGCATTCAAACTTAAATAACTTTCGTTTTTTTAAATCAAATGGAATGAAACAAATTTATAAATTCATATAAAATCAAACTCTTTCGGAATATTCAAAAACATTTTAAAAACAAGCTTTGTGAAAATTTGAAATAAGACTTAAAAATAGGCTATACATAAAATTTTTGCAAATGAACTTGAAATTTGATGAAACCAATTTCATTGAAATCCTTTATATATTGCAAAAGTTATGCACATTTGAATCAATTCGGTTTTGGAAAATTGACTGGAAAATTCAAAATACGTTTACTAAGTCAGAAAACGTCTTTGGACTGCGCGCCGTTTTCATTTGAATCTGGCTCTGCCGCTGACAGGCTGGACCCACCCTACAGCTTCTGCACGAGCGTGCGTTTAAGCCGGACGCAGCGACTTACAAATGGGTCCTGCTGTCAGTGACTCGCGCATATATGAGCATTGTGGCTTGTGCGACTGACTGCTGGTCCTACGGCGCAGCGAGACAGAGCAGACTGCAGAGCCACTCGGTTTTAGGCTCGCGGGCGGCGATCTGTTGCCAGAATCGGCGAACCACCGGCACCAGTGTGTCCATGCGCTCCTAGGGGTGTCTTTGCAGATGACGGTGATGGCCGGAAATGGCGTACCACCGATCTCCGTGGCGGCGACCATGACCGATCAGCGGAGGAGAAGATCTAGGGGTTTTCATCGCTCATTATTACCACGGTGAGCATTAAGGGGCAGATGGAAAGCCATTTTTGGAGCTCACCTTGGCAGTAGAGTCCTGTGCAAGGTTGGCGGCGTGCGACCGGAGCTTAGGAAGACGATGAGCGCGGCAGCAGAGCTACGGGCAACCAGGATGCAAATGAGGTAGGGGATCAGGTTTCGGTATGGCTAATGTTGCCTCAGGCGCCCGCAATTTAGAAATGAAGCCGTGCGGAGATGATTGGCAGTGGTTCGATCTTGGCGGTGATGTGGTCTATTTTGGGCGAGACGAAAGGGCTCGGTGATCTAGAGTGTGTGCAACGGTGAGGGAGGCTATGGTGGGCTAGGCAAGATGCTATTAGAGCTAAGGGAGAGCTCGGTTTCATTTATAGCCAGTAAGGATGGCCGCTACAGTTTTTGAACGGAGGAGGTTAATGGTGGTGGTGAAGAAGTCGCGAGACTCTGCCGGTAGAGATGAGGCAGGTCGGCGCCGCAATCCAGCTAAGCAACAAGGAGAGGGTCGGTGCCACGGCAGCACTTCGGCGAGGCAAGGCGAAGAAAGGGTAAGAATGTTCTGGCATGTGGGGTAACTGGGCCCAGTTGGCAGCAGCTAAGAGAGAAAAGGGTTCTGGCTTGTCAGGTCGGCGGGTCCAGATAAGGTTTGGCGCCCACATATCGGTCACAGCTAGGCAGAACTCTGGTTCATTCCTCTCGACAGCAGGGCCTAAGTCATTAATTAGGGCTGTCAAATCAAGTCAAAGATTTTTTGAAATGTTTTTTATATGTTTTTTAGATAACATTTTCTATCCAGTAAAAAATTCAGGCTAAAATACAATTTGTAAATTTTTTAATAATTCTGACAATCTGATCTGTTCAATTCTTCCTTTTCTGTTTTTCATTTATTTGGAGATGAAAATATCGCCATAATTTTTAAAAAATTTTATAAGGTTTATTATGATCGAATTTACCTTATGCAAAAATTTCATATTTTTATATTTATTTTCTCTGGCATTGAATTTTTCAGATTTTGTTGTTTTCTGTTTTTGAATTTTAAAAGGCTCTAGATGTGGGTTTTAATTTTTTATATTTCTAATAGAGATAAAAATTACTATCAGAAAGGCATGGTAAAAAATTTACCACGAGATAAATTTTGCAGATTTTTGTAAAATTCTGACACTACACTGTTTTCAGTCAAAACTTAATGATTTCTTATTTCTTGTCATTATTTAATTTGTTCATATTGCTTTTGACTGCATAAGATGAGTTCTGGAGATTTCTAATATTTTAATATAATTTTCATAGATATTTGCTGATGTTTGTTTTTTTACTTTCATACATTTACCGTTTTACTACTTCAATATAAAAGACTTTTCTTTTTAGATAAAAACTCAAGAAAAACCAATAATGACAGAAAAATCAGAAATGGAAATTCTAATTAAGATCATATTTCAAACTTATTTTTATAGTTTGTTCTTTTTTGGAGGAAAATATTTTAACATTGCAATTTATTCTTTTCACAATACTAAAATTGAAGAAAATGAGGAAAAAGGTGATATTTTAAGTTAGAATCTTGATTGAAATTAAAATTTCTATTCAATTCCATTTTAAAATTCCAAATTTTCATTTTTTTCTATTTTTAATTTTTCGGGATGTTACAGTTCAAGGCTAGAAACTTGAGCTTGGTGAGATTGGTAGCTAGATGTGATGCACACTATGTCTGTCTAGCTCGTATCTAGTGATACGAGGAAGCCAAGAAACCAAGTGAAAAATGCTAAGATTGGACTCAGCGTAAAAAATTTAAATCTTGGTCATAAAATGTCGATTGATGTCGGATAATCTGGGTGGGTCGGACCACCAATCATATTAATTCAACATAGGATAATCTTTGAAAATTTTAGTATGAGTCGGATGATCCGGATGGGTTGTTACCACCAATCAGATCAATTCAACAAAAGACAGGTTCTAGAAATTTCAATAGAACTCAGATGATCCGAGTGGATCAAATCATTGGTAGATCAATTTTACTGAGGACATGTTTTGGAGATATCAATATGACTCGGATAACCTGAATTGGCCGAATAACCAATCGGATACATCACAGACAGTTTTATCCAAAAACCGTCTGCGATATTAGCTGTATCATCTCAGACGGTTTGTTTATTAAACTATCTATGAATAGGAAAATTTCACAGTCGGTTTTATCTACAAACCGTCTATGATGATGAACTCTATAATTGTAACATCCTAAAATTTTCTTTAATATCATTTTATTGATTATTTGTCCATTTTACGTTTTTCTGGAATTTATTGGATTTTTCTGGATTTATTCGAATTAACTTTAAATTAAGTATATTGGTCTTTTATCGAAAACTATTTAAATTTATGCAAAGTTAAAATAAAGTTTTGACAAAAATATTTTATCTAAGTTCAAAATACCTCAAAGTATTTATGAGAATTTTATTGGATTTTTCTTGTTATGTTCATTGCCTAAAACTAATTAAATGAATTTCTAGAATTACTTTCAAAAAGAAAACCCTGGGAAAATTCGTTGAACAGTAATGGGCCAAGCCCATTACTGTGCGGTCCAATTCTAGCGTCGGCCCAGTAGAAGCCCGTGCGCTGTGTGCTCCGGTCGGTGGCCGTTGGATCAAGGGGCGGACGGTTTAGATGCTAGGGTTTTGACGCGAACCCTAATCCTTGTCAGCCGTTGGATCGAGCTGCTATGGTCGTTTTAGATTTCGCCACGTCGCGGAGTTTGGGAGCTGACCGATTGGCGACTCGTGTAGGGCTAGGATTACGTCTCTTTCGCGTAGCCGTCGCCGTAGAGGACCTGGACTCCGCCGCCGTGTAGATCTAAGATTCCGGTTTTTACGCGTTTTGCATGTCTATTTAAAGGATGGGTGGGCTTCCGAGGTTCGTCGTTTGTCGCCGCATGTTTTGCCCTGTGTATCACCGTTGGAGATGCTTTGGTTCGCAAGAGCGAGCTCATCGGAGTAGCCGCAAGTCGTCATAGTCCTTTTTCGCTGTTCCATCGCAAACCATCGCCGCTCCGCCGCTCCTGAGATCGGATCCGGTAAGAACTCGTCGAGTCGCATCCGAGCTATCACTGCTTGGTCGCCAGAAGCTGCTGCTTCGTTGATTGCCAGGTCGTCTTCTCCAAGACCGGTGAGAGCGCCGTCGCATCTCGTCAACGAGTTTCGGAAGCCCTGGGAGCCGTCGGATCTAGGTTGCGCCGCTAGATTCGTGACGCGTGACGCATCGGGCTTCGCCGCATGTCTCGAGCTTTGGATCTATTCGTGGCCGTTGGATCTCGACGCGCGACCTAGATTATGCCGTCCGACGGACTAATAGCGTGGTGACATGTGGCGTGCAAAGACCGAAGCGCCGTGCACCGGGTTCACGGTGGACCAGAGGAGGTTCGTGGACTCGGCGCATGGACCAAAGCCACGTGGCAGCATGGGATTGGCCCGAGGATTGGCTAACGTCAGCTAATGCAATAATCGGTTTTTCAATCTAAAAATAATTCAGTTAATTCTGATTTTCCAATTTCTGTATTTTCAGTATTTATTCAAACTTCAAAAGGCTATATCTTGTGCATTTTAACTCGGATTTGAGTGATTCAAATTTCTAAAAATTTGTAAAATTGAGATCTATTTAACGGTGCATTTTAATTAATTTTTTGAGTTTATTTGCTCTCTGTTTTGGTATTTATTTACTTTTCTTCTTCGGTACACGTAAACGTTGAATTGTGCGACGCTTCGAAGGAAGATTCAACAACTCAAGATCAAGTTTCAAAGCAAGACCAGAACCTATTCCAAGGCAAGTTGTGCTTTGATCATGTTGAACCCATGTTTATAAAATTGCTATATTGTTTTACTTTATTGCATAGTATTTCAAGTATACAATTGTTTCAATCTAAATTGGGATCTAGTTAATCTACCCATTTGATCTATACCATACCTTGTCATTGTATGCCATGATCTATTGTCACCCTAGATTGGTTCATTATAGTTGGTTAGTAATGATAATCAACATGGGCTGGTTAGACCGTATTAGTTGCTTAGCCATGCCACGTCATCACATGTACATGAATCATCAATAATTAATCTTGACTAATGGAATATGGAAAAATGATGTGAACTTGTGTGTCATGTGAAGTCATACAATGAGATTGAGTTGTGGTGGCGAGTCATGTCACGCAACGATGTTGAATTGTTGATGGCACGTGGTGCTTGGTAATCAACTTGGGTGATAATCACTTAGATTGGGGTAAGTGACAAGGGGCGAGTATGCCATGGTGGGCCCAATGGGCAGAGGGTATGTGGATATCTTGCCTTGATCACTCTAAGGACTTAACCTTGCAAGCCTTTGACCTGAGTCAATCATGCAACCACATGTCTGGTATGGGTCAGCCTAGCTGATTAATTTGCAATGTCTTAACTTTGGTACTATCTTGGTCGGTGTGAGTTCTCGAGTTATGGAGTAATTCATATAGCGCAAGAGGGGGGCCCTGGATGTGGTAACCAGTCCCACCAGTGTTGAAACCTTAGCGGGTGGTACCGGGTTAAGCCAGCGCATTGTAAAGGCTGTGTCATGATCTCTTCGCCGACACACCAAAGGAAGTGTGTTAATTGCATGGCACCAAGAGACGATCATGTCGTGTGGGTAAAGTGCATAACCTCTGCAGAGTGTAAAACTATTCAGATAGCCGTGCTCACGGTATTGAGCAATGCTCAGGAATTACAGTTAAGGGTTAGTTTAATTACATGGAAAACTTGATTGGGATGGCGGGATTGCCATATGGAAGGTTGGAACTTGATTTAGGATTGGAAACTTGGTTTATATGGGAAATGCTAAATTTATCTATTATTGTTATTTGTTTTACGGTCTTTACAATCTATTTACCGTATTGTTCATAAATGCTGCTTTGTTGCAAAATAGCCATGATAGCCTATCCTTTGGAATAAGCCTTGCATATAGCTATGTTAGAATTGCATTCTGTGCACAACTTGTTGAGTGCTTTATGTACTCACCCTTGCCAACAACAACATCACCAGTTTAAGAGTCTACATCAATACTGGAGGAAAGATTCCAGGAGGAGACGAATGTTTAGGGCGTAAGCCTTGTCAGTTGCCTGTGGTATACTGAGGGGTTATCTACGTTTTCATTCCGCTGCAGTTTAATATATTGTTCAGCCTTGCGAGGCGTAGTCATGTAAGTTGACCATAAGGTCATCCAACTAGTAGTGTATATCATATTATGTTTTTCATAATATTTCCGTTATGTATGATTGTGATATTTACTGATGTTGAGCCTGTGTGCACTAGCGTGATCCTGGACTAGTGCAGTATGCACAAAGGGTCCGGATTTGCATATTCGGGTCCCGACAATAATTTAAATGAACGAATGATTGAAGAAATAGCATGCATTAATTTCACACACACACACATATATATATATAAGAACTAGCTAGCTTGCATGCATGCATCGATCACATATGTACAAAAAATTGGATCCCTAGCTAGCTACTAGCTACGTCCTAGTCGATCTCCTCATCATCGTTGGAGTTGTCGGTGTCAGAGTCATCGTCGGTGCAGCCGTCGGGGTCCTCGCTGGAACCCGCTCTGTCTGGGTCATCCTCCAGCTCCCAGCCATCACGGTAGCCCTCCGACGAGTCGTAGCTATCATCGTCGGAGGAGGAGATCAGTATTGGCCACACCGGACGCTTCTTTCCAACGCTTGAGGCGGACGGAGCGGTGCCCGAGGTGCCACGACTAGCAGATTCATGGATATGGCACCGCAGCCATTGCCGTAGGGACCGAGGAGGCGAAGTCGACGGTGGCGGTGGCGACGGAGGGGAAGTCGACGGTGGCGGTGGCGGTGAGGTGGCGGAGCCGACAGAGGAGGCCGGGGTGGAGTTGTTTGATGAGCTGCTCATGGCGATGATCTCTGAGGAATGCGATTGATCGAGTACATTGGACTCTAGCGCGCGGTACCATATATATAGCGCTCGATCGAAAATGAATCGACGGGAAGAAGAGGCTTTGGGGAAGACGAGGCGCATTGGGACTAAATAAAAAGACGACAGGAACTCTCTTCCTCAAAAGATGGAAGGATTTGGGGAAGACGAGGCGCGGGACCCCTGTCTTGGGAAGAAGCACATCGCAGATGGTTTGTAGGTAAGACTGTCTGTGATGACTCATCTCAGACGATTTTATCTACAAGCCGTCTGTGAAGACATCAGAGATGGTTTGTGGATAAAACCGTCCGTGATGAGGGAAATAACATAGACGGTTTTATCTACAAACCGTCAGTGATGATCTACCTTCATTAACACGAACAGAGAGCCTCGACCTCGATCCTCTGTATATTTTGGGTTTCGTAGATATTTTTGTGGTGGCCGCAATTGAGAGACGATCTGATGAAAGAGACCCTAGATTTGGAGGTGTAATTGTAGTTCCTTGCTCTCTAGGTCATCTAAGGTTAGTAATTGCTTCAAAATAGCATTATATTTTAGATCTACGTACCTTGGTAAAAGATGGAAATTGACACTAGGTTCTACATCTAGGTGTAGATCCATTTGTTCTGTGTTATGTAAAGTAGTAAATGGTTGAAATTTGCAATATATGTAAGATCTACCTTGGTAAAGAGGGGAAATGAAGCTGGTTAATTAATAGATCTAGCTTGGTTGTAGAGCTATATATCCATTCGTTATTTTTGGACGTTAGGAGCTATATAAGTTAATCGGCAAGTTGAAATGTAGCCTACATGTAGCATATGTGCGCATGTGCACTCCTAGCGTACTTAATTCATCCTTTAACACCTATTGTTACATATGTAGCGTAGATGGACCGAAGCTGGATGTACACTGAGAACCGTACGAGCGACGAGTACATTAATGGTGCCTCCGCTTTTAGAAGAGCTACAAAGTAAAATATATTGAACAAGGGGGTGGAATTTATGCCTTGTCCATGCATTGACTGCGAGAATCTTAGGATGTTTCCAAACTCAGCGCAGATCGAAGCACACTTGATTCTACGAGGTTTCAAAAGGGGGTATACCTGTTGGACCAGTCATGGTGAAGAGCAGATTACGCAGGGACCAAGTAGTACTACCATCATCGATAAAGACAACGATACTCTGGATATCATCAACGACGTCAATGATACTCCAGATGATATGAATTGTGCTTTCGATGAGGATAGGTTCCACGATGACAATCTAGATCAGATGCTACGGGATGCCAAAGGGAGTCGTGATGAGAGGGAGTACGTAGAATTCCGAGGCTTGATGGACGACTTAGAGAAACCTTTGTTCCCGGGTTACAAGTCCAAATACACAAGGTTGTCATCTGTGCTGGAACTGCTGAAACTAAAGGCAAGCAATGGTTTGTCCGACAAGAGTTTCACGGCGCTGTTAGGTCTGTTAGCGGATATGCTTCTGGAGGGAAACGAGTTACTGACAACCACCTACAAAGCCAAAAAGGTTCTCTGTCCCTTGGGAATGGAAGTAGAAAGAATACATGCCTGTCTGAACGACTGTATCCTCTATTGCAAAGAGTACGCAAGTTTGCATGTATGTCCGGTGTGCAACGCATCCCGGTACAAGCGTAAAGATAGATCGGATGATGATGACGAGTGCATGGAGTTGAACAAAGGATCTCCTGCTAAGGTGGCGTGGTATCTGCCTATAATTCCCCGTTTGAAACGTTTGTTTGCGAACCCAAAAGAGGAAAAATTGCTTCGGTGGTAGTCGGATGAGCGTAAGAACGATGGAATGATTAGGCACCCTGCTGATTCCACACAGTGAAGAAACATCGATAGGAGGTTTGAAGAATTCGCAGCGGATCCGAGGAACATCAGGTTCGGATTGAGCATGGATGGATTGGATCCTTTCGGCAACATGAGCAGCCGTCATAGCACTTGGCCAGTGAATCTTTGTGTGTACAACCTTCCTCCTTGGTTGTGTATGAAGCGAAAGTATATATTGATGTCTATACTCATCCAAGGCCCGAAGCAACCTGGAAACGATATTGATGTGTACCTAGCACCATTGGTGGAAGATCTGAACACGTTGTGGGCTCCTGGGGTGTAGGTATGGGATGCTCACAAACGAGAGTACTTCACTTTGCGCTGCATGTTGTTCTACACCATAAATGATTATCCTGCCCTTGCTAACCTATCAGGGCAGAGTACAAAAGGAGCCAAAGCATGTACTCACTGCTTGGATGATACCGAGAGTGTGTGGCTGAATCATTCGTGCAAAACCGTGTACATGCGTCACCGTAGGTTTCTTCGGAGGAATCACCCATACCGCAAGATGAAGAAACAATTCTGTAACATCCCAAAATTTTAGTTTTGGAATGTGTGAATTTGAAAATGAACCATTTGCAATTTTATTGAATTAATTCAAGCTTAATATGAATTTTCTAGTAATAAAAGGATTTAATTTGGCTAAACTATTTATAAAACAAAACATTTTCAGTTTTACCTGGGTTCATTGTGCTTCAAGGAATTTTTCTATATTTTTGGAGATTTTTATGAATTTATTTGATATTTATTTGAATTTCATTGCTTTTATTTGAATGTTTGGATTTTTCTTAATTCAAAAATGATTTTATTTTTTGAAAATAATCTTCGGGCAGAATTTTCGTTGGGCCCGTTCCTATTCTCCCACGCGGCCCACTCTGTCCAGCTTTTCCCCACTCAGTCAAGGCCCAGCTCCCCTCCGTTTGGCCTACTCACCCACAGAAGACCTCGTCACACCACACAAGGCCGGCCGTCCGATGCTAGCCACGCGTGCGGTCCGGATGCCTCCGCGTCGCACCGTTGCCAACGCCGAACCCTAACCCTAGCCACCACTGACTTGGCCTTGGAGTTTGTACCGCACACGCCTCCCTAGGCCTATTTAAGCGCCGCCGCACCCGTCCCGAGGATCACCTCGCTGCGCCGGACCCATAGTTGCCCTCATCATCGCCCGAGAGCCTTCCATTGTGTCGCGTGTCCTCGCCGAAGTTTCTCCGCTGCCCGAAGCTCTTTTCCACCGTCGTTTGGCCGCTACGGCGTAGCTTAGCCAACGTCGTTTGTCCCTTTGGATTCCTCGCGTCGAGTTCTTCAAGATCCCCAAGGTTTTGCGCCCGATTGTAACATCCCAAAATTTGCTTTAATATCATTTTATTGGTTATTTGTTCATTTTATGTTTTCTGGGATTTATTGGATTTTTTTGGATTTATTGGAATTTAAATTAAATTAAGTGAATTGGTCTTTTGTCGAAAACTATTTAAATTTATGCAAAGTTAAAATAAAGTTTTACAAAAAATATTTTATCTGAGTTCAAAATGTCTCAAAGTATTTTTGAGAATTTTCTTAGGATTTTCCTGATTATTTTATTGCCTGAAACAAATCAAACGATTTTCTGTAATTATTTTAAATGAAAAATCCTAACCCTAACCCTAATCCGCCGATCGCCCACTCATCAGGCGCCCGTAGCCCGCGCAGCCCGCCTCGCCAAAACCCTAACCCTAATCCGCCGACCGTTGGATTGAGATCCAACGGCCGCGCTTCCGCCGCGTCGCCTGTCTCCTGCAACCTTCGGATGGAGGCCGCGTGGACGCTCTAGATGAGGCCGCGACCTCTCCGTATCGCCGCCGGAGTCCGTCGCTGCCACGAAACCGTCTCCGAATTCCACGCCGCGCGACGCCTCGTGGCGCTATTTAAGGCGACGCCGGGCGCCAATCCTCACCCCGCCGCACTTTTGGTCAATTCTCGCATGCCGAGACGCCTCGCATGCCCGCGGCGAAGCTCACCGGTTGCCGGCCCCCGCCGTGGTTTCCGCCCGCTTTTTGCCGCCGCCGCTGCCGAGCCGCGGCCGGGCAGCTGATCCGCGACCTTGGACCGCGGACGCATCTACTACGCCGCTCCTCGCCGCCAGATCGCGCGCAAACGCCGCCACCGACATCGCCTTCTCCATCACCGGTGAAGCCGCGCCACCGCACCACCATCGCTGGATTGAGCTCGCACCATTCGATCTTCGCTTGACGCCCGGATCGCGGCCGCATGGGTAAGCATCTCTGCACCGTAGCCGCTGGATCCAAATCGGGCGATCGAGCCGTAGCCGCGTGTTCCTCTGCCCAGCACCGTTCGATCGGATCGATGCACGTCAGATTGAACCGGCGCCGCGACCAATCACGTGCCGCCGCGTGTCGGGCATGTAATCAGAAGGCCGTGGAGCCGCTGGCCCATCGTGGAACCGGCGGGCCGGTGGATCGAGTCCATACGCCCGAGACGCTGCGGGCGCGCTCTCGATTGGCGGCTTGGTGATAACATCACCCTGACATCATGCTGACGCAGTTAATCGGATTTTCAATTTAAAAATAATTCGGTTAATTCTGATTTTCTAATTTCTGTAATTTCAGTATTTATTCAAACTTCAAAAGGCTATATCCTTTGCATTTTCACTCAGATTTGAGTGATTCAAATTTCTAAAAATTTGTAAAATTGAAATCTATTTAATGGTGAATTTTAATTAATTTTTGGAGTTTGGTTGATCTCTGTTTTGGTATTTATTTGCTTTTCCCCTTCGGTACGCGTAGACGTTGAATTGTGCGACGCTTCGGAGGAAGATCTATCAACTCAACACCAAGCTCCAGATCAAGATCAGGACCTATTCCAAGGCAAGTTGTGCTTTGATCATGTTGAACCCATGTTATACAAATGATATTTTGTTTTACTTTATTGCATAGTATTTCAAGTATACAATTGTTTCAACTTAAATTGGGACCTAGTTAAGCTACCAATTTGATCTATACCCTACCTTGTCATTGTATGCCATGATCTATTGTCACCCTAGATTGGTTCATTATGGTTGGTTAGTAATGATAATCAACATGGGATGGTTAGACCGTATTAGTTGCTTAGCCATGCCACGTCATCACATGACTTTGAATCATTGATAATTAATCTTGACTAATGGAATATGGAACAATGTTATGAACTTGTGTGTCATGTGGGATCACACGATGAGATTGAGTTGTTTGTGGCGAGTCATGTCACGCAACGATGTTGAATTGTTGATGGCACGTGGTGCATGGTAATCAACTTGGGTGATAATCTTTTAGATTAGGGCAAGTGACAAGGGGCGAGTATGCCAAGGTGGGTCCGATGGGCAGAGGGTATGTGGATGTCTTGCCTTGATCACTCTAAGGACTTAACCTTGCAAGCCTTTGACCTGAGTCAATCATGCAACCACATGTCTGGTATGGGCCAGCCTAGCTGATTAATTTGCAATGTCTTAGCTTTGGTACTATCTTAGTTGGTGTGAGTTCCCGAGTTATGGAGTAATTCATATGGTGCAAGAGGGGGGCTCTGGATGTGGTAACCAGTCCCACCAGTGTTGAAACCTTAGCGGGTGGTACCGGGTTAAGTCAGCGCATTGTAAAGGCTTTGTTATAATCACTCGTTTTTGTGGTGTATGGTTGTATCGCGTGGGTAAAGTGCATAACCTCTGCAGAGTGTAAAACTGTTCGAATAGCCATGCTCGCGGTATTGAGTAAAGCTCAGGAATTACTGTTAAGGGTTAGCTTAATTAAATGGACAACTTGGTTGGGATGGCATAATGCCATGTGGAAGATGGAATTTGATTTTGGATTGGAAACTTGGTTCACTTCAGAAGTGCCGAATCTATCTATTACTGTTATTTGTTTTACAGTCCTTACAATCTATTTATTGTATTTGTTCATAAATGCTGCTTATTGCAAAATAGCCATGATAGCCTATCCTTTGGAATAAGCCTTACATATAGTTACATAGAATTGCATTATGTGCACAACTTGTTGAGTGCTTTAAGTACTCACCCTTGCCAACAACAATAATCAACAGTCGAGGAATCTACACCTGTGTTGGAGGAGGAGTTCCAAGAGGACGCGAGTCATTAGGGTCCGAGCCTTGTTGGTTGCCTGTGGTGAACTGATGAGCTATCTAAGTTTTTCTACTTTCCGCTGCTTAATTCTTAGCTTATATTTCAAGTCTTGCCCTGTGTGGCTTAATAATATAAGTTGGTCATAAGATCATACACTTAGCTATATCAATAAATGCAGTATTATTTTTATTATCGTTGAGTATGATGTGATATGTACCAATGTTGAGCTGTGTGCACTAGCGTTGATCCTGGGACTAGTGCGGTAAACACAGTGGGTTCGAATCAGTTGATTTGGGTCCTTACAGAGGTGGTATCAGAGCATACTGACTGTAGGTCTTGGCCCTAGATAGCATGGAGGTGTCCTGGTTGTGTTCAAAACTATTTTCTAAAGGAAAATTTAAATCTGACTAATAAAACACTCTTGACTCATCCCATTCTCTACTTCTCGCCTTGCTGAATTTACCTTTTTACCGCTGGTCCGGATGGAGAACTTATTCAAAGTTCTTGTGGAGCAGATGCCGATCGTTTCGACCTTTGAGGAGTCAGCAGGTGGCTACGCATGGAGCTGTGGAGGGTTCTTCAGACGCTTGGAGGATTCTATCGTCCGCTTTACCGAGGAGGCAGCTGGTCCGTCAATAGTGTGCACCGAGGATTTATTTGCAAGTTGATTATTTACGCCCGAGAGAATGATGAAGCTAGCAGGCCGATCAGTATTTCTGCAAGGAGGTTCTCGTATGAGGTTGCGATTCAGGAGGTTGCCCGACTTGCTCTTTGTCGTGTCTACCGCGACTACGCTGACGAGCTTCACGACTCAGTGTTCTGACTTCACCCTGATGTGCAAGCATGCCGACGCCGACAGATCGTGGAGGGCGAGTGTGTTACTGCAGTACACCTTGCTGAGTTCGCTATCGCCCAGGAGGATCACCTGAGGGACACTGCGCAGGAGCTGGAGACAATGTACGAGGCACTGAGGGTGACTGAGCGAGAACTTCAGAAGACCCGTGACGCCGCAGCCAGAGTCATTAGCGAGCTAGAGGAGGCCTTGCAGGTAGCCGAGGAGCTAGCGGACCAGGTCGTTTAGGAGTCAGCCGAGGAGTCCGAAGAGGATCCAGAGGAGCGAGAGTGTGAGCCAGAGGAGAGTGCAGACCCTGTTGTTGCGGAGGAGCCAGCAGTAGGTCACCAGGATAGGTTTGCTCCTATGCCAGCTCACCCGCCGGTGTATGCGCCGGATCAGTCTCAGCCAGGGTGGCTGAATGAGTGAGAGTCAGTCTTAGAGTTGTGTTGAGACTCGAGTGTTGAGTCGCATCTTTAAGATAGTCTTTACCTTTTTGTAGACGTTAAGGTTTCGTGTTAGTTTGGTTCTTAATTGTCTGCTGAGTGTGCAATATGTGTTGCAAAGCCCTTAGGCATTGTAAGCAACGATACCAAGTATTAATAAAGATTAGTTAAGTTGGGTTTAACCTGTTTTCCCCGCCCTAGAGATTCTTACATCTCATCTATGCTACATCTATCTTTCCTAACCCAAGAGGCAATCAACAGATGGTGAACACTCATGGAAACAACTGTGCTTCAGGAAGTAGGCTGCGCCAGAATGACAACCCCAATGATGGAGGACATCCTCAACCACCACCGCTAGTGGACATGCAGAATCTAGGAGCATTTCTCGCCGCACAGACTCAACTGATGCAGACCATGATGCTGTAGATGACTAACATGGTTGCAAATAACAACAATCATGTCAACCAGAACAACAATGGTGGACCGCGTCCGTACTCCAAGCTGACAGATTTTATGAGGACTCGGCCGCCAACCTTTTCAGGAAATGTTAATCCCTTGGAAGCCGATGACTGGCTTAGGACCGTTAAGAGGAAGCTTCATATCACTCAATATGAGGGCAATGAAAGGGTGCTCTACGCCTCTCACCAATTGGAAGGAACAGCCGCAGAGTGGTGGGAAAACTTTTGTGCCGCGCATGAAGCCCCGCAGGAGATAACATGGGATGAGTTTACTATCGCTCGCCAATACCATGTTCCGAGGGAATGATGGATCTCAAGAAAGAGGAGTTCGTGGCTCAAGCAAGGAGGCTAGCCTGCGGCCGAATATCCAACAAGTTTACTCGGCTAGCTCGCTATGCCCTCAAGACGAGCGACAGATAAAGCTAGGCGCCTCGCTTCATGATGGGACTAAATTCGGACTGCAAGTAGGGCCGATCACCTACAACTTTTCTGACTTTCGTGAATTGGTTAACAAGGCATTGATTCGGAGGACAAGCGCAAAGAGTTGGGTGAAACCGTAGTTTATGATGACTAATCAGGTGGACGCCCCAATCACCTACGCCCGAGAATGTCACCGCAGCTAGCTTTACCGATTCCAACCGCCACCAGAACAAGGCATCAACTCCTCGCACTCGCCCGCCAATCGTAACTTTCGACGCCAAAGACAGGCAAGAATGCACCAGAGGGAGTCGCAATCGCAATCAAGAGATGCTATACATGCAATGAGCCAGGCACTTCTAATAGGTGTCCACGAGAGGAGGCATCACGCCAGCTTGCTTTAACTTGGGAACAACACCGCCAAGGCACCGCCCGAGGAAATCGCGGCGCCAGTCAAGCCGAGCAACCTCTCAATCAACAGAGCGTGGTAGGATCAATCACATCACTGCTGATGGAGCTCAAGAGGCTATGGACATCGTGCTGGGTAAGTTTTTGGTTAACTCAGTACCTGCTACAATTTTATTTGATTCTGGAGCTTCACATTCGTTCGTTTCTCGAAGTTTTGCAACCAAGAATGGATTTAAGGTGGTGAATCTTAAGAGTGTGCTGTTAGTCCAAGCCCCAGGATCTGAGCTTAGATCTAGCCTTGGGTGCATGGGATTTAAGTTGCTTATGGATGGGATAAAATTTCTAGCGAATCTTATCTTGTTAGATGCCCAATCCCTAGACGTTATCCTTGGAATGGATTGGCTGACCAAACATAAGGCTGTTTTGGATTGTGGCCGAAGGATCGTAGCACTGGAAGGCCCTAGTGGCAAGAAGGTAGAATTTCAAGCGACCGCAGTTCGTGATGGACAATTAGTGGTCAACAGCGTGCAAGCCATCAGCATAGAAGATGTGCCAGTAGTCAGAGAATACCCGGATGTGTTTCCAAAGATTTACCAGGGATGCCACCAAACCGCGATATCGAGTTTGTTATCGAGTTAGCACCAGGGACAGCACCGATATCAAAGATACCTTATCGGATGCCTACCGATGAGTTAGTGGAAATGAAAAAGCAGATTGAGGAACTACAAGAGAAAGGTTTCATCAGGCCAAGTTCGTCACCATGGGGAGCGCCGGTTTTGTTTGTCCGGAAGAAAGACGGAAGTCTTAGGATGTGTATCGACTATCAAGCACTCAATGAAGTAACGATCAAGAATAAGTATCCATTGCCCATGATCGACGATTTATTTGATCAGTTAAGAGGAGCCGAAGTTTTCTCCAAAATAGATCTTCGTTCAGGATACCATCAGTTGATGATTTGAGCGGAGGATGTGCCTAAGACTGCGTTTTCTACGCGATATGGACACTATGAGTTCACAGTCATGTCATTTGGATTGACTAATGCCCCTGCATATTTCATGAACATGATGAATAAGGTTTTCATGGAGTATTTGGATAAGTTTGTGGTAGTCTTTATAGACGATATCTTGGTTTTCTCGAAGACAGAAGAAGAGCATGCGGAACATTTAAGCATGGTTTTAGAGAGGCTGCGAGAACATCAGCTGTATGCTAAGTTCAACAAGTGTGATTTTTGAAAAGAGAAGGTTGAATTTCTTGGTCATGTAATGACTGCTAAAGGAGTTGCAGTCGACCCAAGCAAAGTGGACGCAGTGCTGCATTGGGAGCAACCGAAGTCTGTTACTCAGATTCGTAGTTTTCTGGGAACGGCGAGATATTACAGTCGGTTCATAGAAGGATTCTCAATAATTGCTAAACCCCTTACGCAGTTGTTGAAGAAAGAAAAGAAGTTTGCATGGACGCTAGAGTGCGAGAAAAGTTTCATGGAACTGAAGAAGTGTTTGACGACAACCGTATTAGTATTGCCGATGTGCGTAATGGTTTTGATATTTATTATGATGCCTCAAAGCAAGGCTTTGGGTGCGTGTTAATACGTAATGGCAAAGTGGTCGCTATGCGCCGAGGCGCTTGAGGCCGCATGAGGAGAATTATCCGACGCATGATTTGGAGTTAGCTGCCGTAGTGCATGCTTTGAAAATATGGCGTCATTACCTCATAGGGAACAAATGTGAGATATATACTGATCATAAGAGCCTGAAATACATTTTCACTCAAGCAGATCTTAATATGAGACAACGAAGGTGGCTAGAGTTAATTAAGGATTATAATGTGGGAATTCATTATCACCCTGGAAAAGCTAATGTGGTAGCCGATGCTCTAAGTCGAAAGAGCCATAGTGCAAATACGCTGTCAATGGAGGATCAACTAGAGCTACGTAAAGAATTTCAGAAGTTAAAGTTGGAAGTTGTTCCGCAAGGAATTGTAGCTGCACTGGAAGTAAAACCAACACTTGAGGATCGGATCAGAGAAGGCCAGAAAGATGATGAGAAAATCATCAAGATCAAGTCCAAGAAAGGGGAAGGCTTAGCCGTGGATTTCACCTTGGATGAGCAAGGAACCATGTTCTTCAACGGTCGAATTTGTGTGCCGAATAAAAAGGAACTAAAGCTGCTGATTCTAGAAGAAGCTCACGATTCTAAGTACTCGATTCATCCAGGAAGTGCCAAAATGTATCAGGATTTGAGGGAGAGATTCTGGTGGCCTAATATGAAGCGTGAGGTGGCTGAGCATGTTGCTCTATGCGATGTATGTCAGAGAGTAAAAGCCATGCATCAAAGACCAGCTGGTTTGTTACAGCCGTTGAAAATTCCTGAATGGAAGTGGGAGGAAATTGGTATGGATTTTATCACCGGTTTACCCAAGACTCAGAGAGGTTACAATTCTATTTGGGTTATTGTGGATCGTTTGACCAAGGTCGCTCATTTTATCCCGGTGAAGACCACCTACTCAGGAGATCGTTTAGCGGAGCTGTATATGTTAAGGATTGTGTGTTTGCACGGAGTGCCCAAAAAGATCGTGTCAGACAAAGGTACCCAATTTACCTCAAGATTTTGGAACAAGTTGCATGAAGCAATGGGGACTCGCCTGAATTTCAGCACAACATATCATCCGTAGACAAATGGTCAGACAGAAAGGGTAAATCAGATTTTGGAAGACATGTTGAGAGCTTGTGCTTTAGCTTATGCTACATCTTGGGATAAATGTCTACCGTATGCAGAATTCAGTTACAATAATAGTTATCAGGCTAGTTTGCAAATGTCACCATTTGAGGCGTTGTATGGTCGTGCTTGTCGTACTCCACTGAATTGGAATGAAACAGGAGAGCGTTTGGTGTTTGGACCGGATATTCTTAAGGAAGTAGAAAATCAAGTTGCGATGATTAGAGAAAGGTTGAAGGTAGCTCAGTCAAGGCAAAAGAGCTACACTGACAACCGACGCCGAGATTTGAGTTTCGAGCCAGATGATTATGTGTATCTCAGGGTTACCCCTCTTAAGGGTGTTAAAAGATTTCACGTTAAAGGGAAGCTTGCACCAAGATATGTTAGTCCGTTCAAAATTTTGAGCCGTCTAGGAGAGGTAGCTTATCAGTTGTAATTGCCTCAGTCCTTAGCAGGAGTGCACGACGTGTTTCATGTGTCGCACTTAAGAAATGTCTCAGAGTGCCGCAGAACAAACCCCGCTGGACGAATAGAGTCGGGAAGATTTGACATATAAGGAGCAACATTCAATTTTGATGTTATGCAACGCAGACAAGGAACAAGTCTATTCGCTTTTGCGGACATCAAGGAGCAATCATTCAAAGTGAAGCAACTTGGGAGCGCAAGAGGAATTGAAGTCGTAATTCTTAACCTATTCTCTAGTTACCTTAATCTCTGGTCGAGATTCTCAAGTATGGGGAGATTTGTAACATCCCAAAATTTTCTTTAATATCATTTTATTGGTTATTTGTCCATTTTATGTTTTTCTCGAGATTTATTGGATTTTTTGGATTTATTGAATTTACTTTAAATTAAGTGTATTGGTCTTTGTCTAAAACTATTTAAATTTATGCAAAGTTAAAATAAAATTTTCCCAAAAATATTTTATCCGAGTTCAAAATGTCTCAAAGTATTTTTAGAATTTTCTTGGGATTTTCCGATTATTTTATTGCTCAAACAAATCAAATTATTTTCAGAATTATTTTAAATGAAAATCCTTTTAAAACCTCGTGAATGATGAGCGAGCCGCCCACTATCAGGCGCCTGTAGCCCGCGTGAGTCTGCTCTCGCCGAAAACCCTAACCCTAATCCGCGGACCGCTGGATTGAGATCCAACGGCCGCGCTCGCCGCGCCGCTCGCCGCCGCAATCGCTTGGATGGAGGCCGCGTGGACGCTTATGGATGAGGCCGCCGCTCTCAGATCGCCGCCGAGTCCGCCGCCTTCATGAAACCGTCTCGACTCCGCGATCGCGCAAGCTTCCTCGGCGCTTATTTAAGGCACCGCCGGGCGCCAATCCTCACCCCGCGCCGCACTTTGGTCAATTCGCGACGCCGAGACGCCTCGCCGCCTCGCGGCGAAGCTCGCCGGTTGCCGGGCCCCGCCGTGGTTTCCGCTCGCTTTTCGCCGCCGCGCCATTCCGAGCCGTGGTCGGTTCCGATCCGTGACCTTGGATCGTGACGCATCACCTCGCCGCTCTCCGCCGGATCGTCACGTAAACGCCGCCGCCGACGCCGTTTTCTCCGCTGTCGGTGAAGCCGCACCACCACACCGCCATCGCTGATTGAGCTCGCCAACCGCTCACCTTCGCTTGACGCCCGGATCGTGCGCGCGGGTAAGCATCTCGCGTATCGGTAGCCGTCGGATCCAAATCGGGCGATCGAGCCGTAGCCGCGTGTTCCTCTGCCCAGCGCCGTTCGATCGGATCCGTGCACGTCAGATTGCACCGGCGCCACGACTAATCGCGTGCCGCCGCGTGTCGGGCGCAGAACCGTAGCGCCGTGAGCCACGTCCACCGTGAACCGGTGCGGGCTGGTGGACTGAGTCCATACGCCCATGACACGTGGTAACGTCTGATTGGTTGGCTCGGTGATGACGTCACCCTGACGTCATGCTGACGCAGTTAATCGGTTTTTCAATTTAAAAATAATTCGGTTAATTCTGATTTTCTAATTTCTGTAATTTCAGTATTTATTCAAACTTCAAAAGGCTATATCTTTTGCATTTTCACTCAGATTTGAGTGATTCAAATTTCTAAAAATTTGTAAAATTGAAATATATTTAATGGTGAATTTTAATTAATTTTTGGAGTTTAGTTGATCTATGTTTTGGTATTTATTTGCTTTTCCCCTTCGGTACGCGTAGACGTTGAATTGTGCGACGCTTCGGAGGAAGATCCATCAACTCAACAGCAAGCTCCAGATCAAGATCAGGACCTATTCCAAGGCAAGTTGTGCTTTGATCATGTTGAACCCAAGTTATACAAATGATATTTTGTTTTACTTTATTGCATAGTATTTCAAGTATACAATTGTTTCAACTTAAATTGGGACCTAGTTAAGCTACCAATTTGATCTATACCCTACCTTGTCATTGTATGCCATGATCTATTGTCACCCTAGATTGGTTCATTATGGTTGGTTAGTAATGATAATCAACATGGGATGGTTAGACCGTATTAGTTGCTTAGCCATGCCACGTCATCACATGTGTTTGACTCATTGATAATTAATCTTGACTAATGGAATATGGAACAATGTTATGAACTTGTGTGTCATGTGGAATCACACGATGAGATTGAGTTGTTTGTGGCGAGTCATGTCACGCAAAGATGTTGAATTGTTGATGGCACGTGGTGCATGGTAATCAACTTGGGTGATAATCTTTTAGATAAGGGCAAGTGACAAGGGGCGAGTATGCCAAGGTGGGCCCGATGGGCAGAGGGTATGTGGATGTCTTGCCTTGATCACTCTAAGGACTTAACCTTGCAAGCCTTTGACCTGAGTCAATCATGCAACCACATGTCTGGTATGGGCCAGCCTAGCTGATTAATTTGCAATGTCTTAGCTTTGGTACTATCTTAGTTGGTGTGAGTTCCCGAGTTATGGAGTAATTCACATGGCGCAAGATGGGGGCCCTGGATGTGGTAACCAGTCCCACTAGTGTTGAAACCTTAGCGGGTGGTACCGGGTTAAGTCAGCGCATTGTAAAGGCTTTGTTATAATCACTCGCCTTTGTGGTGTATGGTTGTATCGCGTGGGTAAAGTGCATAACCTCTGCAGAATGTAAAACTGTTCGAATAGCCGTGTTCGCGGTATTGAGCAAAGCTCGGGAATTACAGTTAAGGGTTAGCTTAATTAAATGGACAACTTGGTTGGGATGGCAGAATGCCATGTGGAAGAAGGAATTTGATTTAGGATTGGAAACTTGGTTTACATCAGAAGTGCCGAATCTATCTATTACTGTTATTTGTTTTACAGTCTTTACAATCTATTTATTGTATTTGTTCATAAATGCTGCTTATTGCAAAATAGCCATGATAGCCTATCCTTTGGGATAAGTCTTACATATAGTTATATAGAATTGCACTCTGTGCGCAACTTGTTGAGTGCTTTAAGTACTCACCCTTGCCAACAACAATAATCAACAGTCGAGGAATCTACACCTGTGTTGGAGGAGGAGTTCCAAGAGGACGCGAGTCATTAGAGTCCGAGCCTTGTTGGTTGCTTGTGATGAACTGATGAGCTATCTACGTTTTTCTACTTTCCGCTGCTTAATTTTTAGCTTATATTTCAGGTCTTGCCTTGCGTGGCTTAATAATGTAAGTTGGTCATAAGATCATACACTTAGCTATATCAATAAATGCAGTATTATTTCTATTATCGTTGAGTATGATGTGATATGTACCAATGTTGAGCTGTGTGCACTAGCGTTGATCCTGGGACTACTGCGGTAAACACAGTGGGTTCAAATCAGTGGATTCGGGTCCTTACACCGATCCACCACCTTTTCGCCGAAACCCGAGTCATCTTCCTCGGCTCCGGTGGTCCGCGCCCCCGTTTCACCGTCGCCCTCGCTGTCGCTCCTCGCCACGAACGCCAGCCATCCGATCCCATGGTTGTACCATGGCATGGTTGCCATTGGTCTTGATTGAACAAAGTTATTTTCCCTCGGGCAAGTGATCGTGTAGTAAAGGGGGTGCTTTCTATCACATTGGGATGTGGATGTCTTGCCTGAGACAACTTAAGGACTTAATCTTATGCGCCATTGAACTGGGCCTAACCGTACTACCACATGTCTGGTATGGGACAGACCTAGCTGACTAATTTGCAATGTCTAGCCTTGAGTACTACCAAATGGTGGTGTGGGTTCCGAGATGGACGGGTAGATTCGTAAGGCGCAAGAGAGGGCCCTAAGGGGCAAAACCTTAGTGGGCAGTACCGAGTTTAGACAGTGCATTGTAAAGGCTTTCTTATGATTTCTCTGCCGGCACACAAAAGGAAGTGTGCTAATGGCCAGGCACAAGGGGAATATCATGACTTGTGGGTAAAGAAGTACAACCTCTGCAGAGTGTAAAACTATTCGAATAGCCGCGTCCGCGGTCATGGACAAGCCCGGGAATTTCACATGAGGTATAGAGTGTTTCATGAAATGTGGAATTGTTGGGATGTGAACGGGGAGTTCACTGTTGTTTTGTTGTCTAAAGTAATACTGTTGAATTTATTGGTTGATACTTGTTTTAGATGGTGTAGGGTGATGCCTCGCCATTCTGTTCATGTTGTCTACCATTGATCTACCAGTTATTAATTTATCTTTTCATAAATACGCTTTCAATCTATTTACTGTATTTCAATTCAAGTTATTTCTTCCTGCAAATGAACCATATGGCTATCCTTTGTCAAGCCGTGCATGAATATCGCACCATTTCCCTACGGATTGCAGAGTACTTTTGAACTCACGGCTTTATGCCTTTGTTGATCATTTGCTGAGGAAGGATCAGGAAATGCTGAATATCATGAGAATGAATATTATGAAGACTACGTGGATTAGGAAGTTGTTTCCCAGACGATTGCCTGTGGCATGTCGAATGGCTCAGGTTATCTTATTTTCGCTGCAACAATTTATTTGCTTCTTAAGCCCTTAAGGCATAGTGGTCTAAACATTGACCATAAGGTCGTTTGGTTTATTTAATAATAATTTGCCTCTTTCTTAGTTAATTCGTTGTATGGAATGATATTTCATCTATGTTTACACTGTGTGCACTAGCGTGATCCTGGACTAGTGCAGTATACACAGAGGGTTTCGAATTTGCAAATCCGGGTCCCGACAGAGATGGTATCAGAGCCATATCGACTGTAGGTTGCTATCCTTGTTAGCATGGTCTTCAAAATTATTTTCTATATCAAACCAACAAATTGGTACTTAATAGTTTTCATCTCCTCTCGTCTTATTCCTAAGTTCTTATTCCTCTCCTTTGCTGAAACATTGATTCGAAATTTAAATTGATCTAATCTCATGAAACATCTCAAAGCCTCGAGTCTTCTGCAAGGAATCAAATCAAGGGAGATGATGATCAAGCCATCAAATAGCATGTCCGAGAAGACTACCTTATAAGATAGGTTTTTAGCGCTCAACGGTGTTTGAGCATGTTTCCCCCTTTTAATTTAGTTATGTTTAGTCTGCGTATACTAGGACTTTCATTGCTTGTGTGCCTGTTATGTTGTACACTTGCCCCAAGCACAGTGTTGCAACCATACGTCAAGTTGAAATTTTTATTTGCCTCTTCATTTCTTAGCCTTTTCGGCTATGTCCCTTGTTGACTTTTGTCCTTGGGTATTACCTTCTCCCCTAGATGACCTTACCATTTGTCTACTTCTTTTCCATCTTACCTATCCAACCTTTGTGCTGCATCGCAGATGGTTGACACTCGTTCTGGAGCCGGTCGCAGTTCGCCAGTGGATGCCAGTGCCAATGTTAGCGCCAACCCCAATCCCAATGAACCACCACGACCACCAGTAGTGACAGTTCAGAACATGGGACACTTTTTGGCAGCCCAGACTCAGCTTATGAACACAATGATGCAGAACATGAACGACATGAAGAATCAGCAAAACCAGACTGCAGTTGCCCTAGCTAATCTGTTGAACCAGCAGAACCAAGTTGCCGCTGCACCTCCTCAAGCTCGTCCGCAGTCCAAACTGGCAGAATTCATGAGGACTCGCCCGCCCACTTTCTCCAACTCTGCAGGACCATTGGACATAGATGATTGGATTCTCTCCATCGAGAAGAAGCTTGCAATTGCTCAGTGCACAGATTGTGAGAATGTTCTCTACGCCGCTCATCAGCTGGAGGGCACTGCCGCTGAATGGTGGGAGAACTACAGTGCTGCCCATGATGACCCTCAGACTATCAATTGGGCAGAGTTTTCGACTGCTTTCCGCCACTCTCATATCCCGGATGGCAAGGTTGAAATGAAGAAGAACGAGTTCTGAGAGCTCAAGTAAGAAGGGATGTCAGTGAGTGAATACCTCAACAAGTTCACTCAACTAGCTCGCTACGCTCCAGAGGATGTAGCCACAGATGATGCTCGCTAGAAGAAATTCAAGCGTGGGCTTAATCCAGGACTAAAAGTGCAAGTCATTGGCAAATTTTCAGCATCTTGTAGATAAAGCCATGCTCATTGAGGAATCTCTTTGCGAGTTGGAAGAGTCTCACAAAAGGAAGATGATGCAGCATGGAGCCCATTAGAATCACCAACAGAGAGTCAGAACCAATGCTCAACACCGCCTGCTTCACTCCTCGATCAGATTCGAACACCGCACCAAAGACTCGCCCACCTCCTTTAGTCAATCGCAACTTCAGCACCAACATCAATCCACCTCAGAGGAACAATAATCCAGCTGCAGGAGTCACATGTTTCAACTATCATGAACTTGGTTATTATGCCAACAATTGACCAAGAAAGCAAGCTGTGACGCCAGTCCGTTTCAACTTGGGATCTACATTAGCCAAGACCCCAGCACCAGGATCAAGACGTGGAGCACCCCAGACTCCCAATCAAGCCACCAGAACTCTGTCGCCTGTTGGAAGAGGCCGTGTGAATCACGTCACCACTGAGGATTCCCAGTCTGCACCGGACATCATACTAGGTAAGCGCCTAGTCAACTCAGCATCTGTTGTGGTTTTGTTTGATTCTGGAGCTACGCATTCGTTTGTTTCTCGGAGTTTTGTTGCAAATCATCACTTAAATACAATGCCTCTTAAAACTATTTTATTAGTGCAATCACCTGGTTCTGATTTGAGTACGAACCAAGGTTGCCCCAAAGTTAGAGTATTAATTCGAGGGGTAGAATTTCTAGCCAACCTCATTGTCCTAGACACCAAGTCCCTAGATGTGATACTAGGAATGGATTGACTCTCCAAGAACCAAGCAGTTTTGGATTGTGGGAATAGTGAGATCACCTTAACCAACCCAAGTGGAACTAAGCTAAACTTTCAAGCTGCCGCAGAGAAGTCTAAAGGAATAAAAGTTTGTAGTGCTAAAGGAATAAGTTTGGAAGATGTGCCAATCGCCAGAGAGTTTCCTGATGTGTTTCCAGATGAGTTTCCTGGGATGCCACCAGATCGAGATATAGAATTTTTGATCAAGCTAGTTCCTGGAACACCACCCATTTCCAAGAGACCGTACAAGGTGCCTACTAATGAGTTAGCTGAGGTAAATAGACAGATTAAGGAGCTGCAAGATCAAGGTTTTGTTCGACCGAGTTCTTCATCAAGGGGAGCCCCAGTTTTTCTAGTTGAAAAGAAAGATGGAACTTAGAGAATGTGTGTAGATTATCGTTCACTCAATGAGGTCACCATCAAGAATAAGTACCCTTTACCAAGGATTGATGATTTGTTTGATCAACTTCAAGGAACCGGAGTGTTCTCCAAGATTGACTTGAGATCAGGATACCATCAGTTGAAGATTCGTAAAGAGGATATCCCCAAAACAGCTTTTGTAACTCGCTATGGATAGTATGAGTATACCGTGATGTCCTTTGGTTTGATCAATGCCCCTGCCTACTTCATGACCTTGATGAATAAGGTATTCATGGAATATTTGGATAAGTTTGTTATTGTTTTCATTGATGACATTCTGATCTACTCTAAAAGTGAGGAAGAACATGAGGATCACTTGCGTCGAGTTTTATCGAAGCTAAGAGAAAACCAGCTTTATGCAAAGTTCAGTAAATGTGAGTTCTGGATGAAAGAAGTTGTTTTCCTAGGACATATCATATTGGCAGAAGGAGTCGCTGTTGACCCTGGTAAGGTATAAGATTCGAAGTTTTCTCGGAATGGCAGGGTATTATCGCCGTTTCATAGAAGGATTTTCTAGAAAAGCTAGATCGCTTACTCAACTCTTAAAGAAGGAGAAGAAATTCGTTTGGACACCAGAGTGTGAGCAGAGTTTTCAAGAGTTAAACAAGTGTTTCACCACTCCCCCAGTGCTTATCCTACTAGATATCAAAAAGAATTTTGAGATGTTTAGTGATGCATCCCGACACGGACTCGGGTGTGTGCTTGATGAAAGATAAGAAAGTTGTAGCGTATGCTTCGTGACAACTAAGGCCACATGAAGTCAACTATCCTACCCATGATTTGGAATTGGCGGCCGTAGTGCATGCCTTGAAGATTTGGCGTTATTACCTCATCGGCAATTGTTGTGAGGTTTATACTGATCATAAGAGTTTGAAATACATTTTTACCCAAGCCAACCTCAATATGAGACAAAGAAGATGGTTGGAATTGATCAAGGACTATGACATTGGAATTCATTATCATCCAGGCAAAGCCAATATCGTAGCCGATGCTTTGAGTAGAAAGAGCTATCGCAATACCCTAATAATTAAGGAAAGTCAGCTAGTACTCTATGAGGAATTTCAGAAGCTTAGTTTGGAAGTGGTTTAGGAAGGTTATTTAGCTACTTTGGAAGTACGCCCTACACTGGAAGATCAGACTCGAGAAGCACAAGTTGATGATACCGATATCAAAGAGATTAAGAGCAATATGAAGAAAGGAAAAGCCCGAGGTTTCACCGAAGATGAATAAGGTACCGTTTGGTATGAGAATCGTGTTTGTGTACCAGATCAGAAAGAGCTTAAGGAGTTGTTACTTAAAGAAGCGCATGAGACTTTATACTCCATTTATCCTGGAAGTACCAAGATGTATCAAGACCTCAAGGAAATGTATTGGTGGCCTAGCATGAAGCGTGAGGTTGCAGAGTATGTTGCCCTTTGTGACATCTGTTAGAAGGTCAAAGCAGAACATCAGAGGCCAGCAGGATTGCTACAACCACTGAAGATTCCAGAATGGAAGTGGGAAGAGATTGGTATGGATTTTATTATCGGACTTCCTAAGACCCAAGCAGGTTACGACTCGATCTGGGTAATAGTGGATCGATTGACTAAGGTAGCTCACTTCATTCCAATTAAGACTACCTATGCTGGAGATAAATTGGCAGAATTGTATATATCAAGGATTGTCAGTCTTCACGGATTGCCTAAGAAGATAGTGTCTGATAGAGGAAGCTACTTTACCTCCCATTTTTGGCAAAGTCTGCATGAAGCCATGGGAACCCATCTTAGATTCAGTACTGCCTATCACCCTCAAACAGATGGACAGACTGAGCGTGTGAATCAGATTCTTTAGGATATGTTAAGAGCTTGTGCCTTAACCTATGGAGCCAAGTGGGACAAGTGTTTGTCCTATGCAGAGTTTTCCTACAACAATAGCTATCAAGCCAGTCTACAAATGTCGTATTTTGAAGCCTTATAGGGAAGAAAGTGCATAACTCCTCTCAACTGGAAGGGGATTGGAGAAAGACAATTGTTCGGCCCTGCCATATTGCAAGAGGCTGAAGAGCAAGTTCAGTTAATTCGAGACAGGATGAAGATAGCTCAAAGCAGACAGAAGAGTTATGCAGATAATCGTCACAGAGATTTAAGTTTTGAACTCAATGATTATGTTTATCTTAGAGTCACTCCTCTCAAAGGAGTTAAGAGATTTCAAGTAAAAGGAAAGCTTGCCCCTGGATATGTTGGACCATTCAAAGTCTTGGAACGAAGAGGAGAGGTTGCCTACAAGCTTGAGTTGCCTCAGTCTTTAGCTGGTATCCATGATGTGTTCCATGTGTCGCAATTGAAGAAGTGCCTGCGAGTGCCAGAGGAACAGATGCCGTTCGAAGCCATTGATTTGCAAGAAGACCTCACCTATAAAGAGCAACTAGCGAAAATTTTGGATGTAGCAGAGCGTATAACAAGGAGCAAGACCATCCAATTTTGCATGGTCCAGTGGAGCAATCATTCAGAAGAGGAAGCTACTTGGGAGCGAGAAGAGGATATGAAATCAGAGTTTCCCCACCTATTCTCTAGCCAGCCTGAATCTCGGGGTCGAGATTTCATTTAAGGGGGAGGTTTGTAACATCCCAAAATTTTAGTTTTGGAATGTGTGAATTTGAAAATGAACCATTTGCAATTTTCTTGAATTAATTCAAGCTTAATTTAAATTTTCTATTAATGAATAGATTTAATTTGGCTAAACTATTCATCAAAAAAAGATTTTCAGTTTTAGCTAGGTTTATTGTGCCTCAAGGATTTTTTCTGTATTTTTGGAGATTTTTCTAAATTTATTTGACATTATTTGAATTTCTTTGCTTTTATTTGAATGTTTAGATTTTTCTTAATTCGGAAATGATTTTATTTTCCGAAAAAAACATTAGGGCTGAATTTTCGTCCGGCCCATTCCTATTCTCCCATGTGGCTCGCTTCGCTTGGCTTTTCCCCGCTCGGTCCGGCCCAGCTCCCCTTTGTTCGGCCCACTCACCCACGCGCAGCCAGCCCGCTGGCTCATGCCGCGTCGAACGTCCGATGCGAGCCACGCGTGCGGTCCGGATGCCTCCGCGTCGCACCGTCGCTGCCGCCGAACCCTAACCCTAGCCGTCGCTGACTTAGTCTTGGATTCTGTGCTGTGCACGCCTTCCTAGGCCTATTTAAGTGCCACCGCACCCCTCCCGAGGATCACCTCACTGCGCTGCACCTGTAGCTGCCCTCATCGTCGCCCGAGAGCCTTCTATTGCGTCACGTGTCCTCGCCGAAGTTCGTCCGCTGCCCGAAGCTCTTTTCCACCTTCGTTTGGCCGCTACGGCATAGCTCCACCGACGCCGTTTGTCCCTTTGTATTTCTCGCGTCGAGTTCTCCAAGATCCCAAAGGTTTTGCGCCCGATCCACCACCTTTTTGCCTAAACTCGCATCGTCTTCCTCGGGTCTGGTGGTTTGCGCCACCGTTTCACCATCGCCCTCGCTGTCGCTCCTCGCTACGAACGCTAGCCATCCGATCGCCCGCGTGCGCCTCGGATCATGCCATGTTGCGGCCGATTGCTCTGCAAATTCCGCCATCCGATCCGATGCCGCCGTTGGATGTGCGACCCGTGGCAAGCCCACGTCAGCGGCCACCTCAGCCACCGTGTTAGCGCTATTGCCACGTCAGCACTAGCGCTGTTCCGTGAGCCTGGTCTACCGTAGACCGCAGCACATCCGTGGACTCGGTCCATAAACCGAGGTCCCACCTGTCAGCCTAATGTAATTTTTGGTTTTATTCTTTTTTGGGAAATTGATTGCTGATGTCAGCAATACGTCATAAATCAATTTTTCAATAGAAAAATAAATCGAGAAATTCGGATTTTCTGAATTTCAGTCTTTTTCTCTGAATTTAATGTTTCGGAGGCCCGTTATTTCTCATACGAACTCCGATTGAGACATTCAAGTTTCTAAATTTTTCTAAAATTAAGCTCTACGTTACAGAGCCATTTATTTTCAATTTTGAGCTTGTTTGAGTCTATGTTTGGTATTTATTTGTATTAATTGCTTTCTTTTTCGGTAGACGTTAATTTCAAGGGAGCGAACGGAGACTTCGAAGACCAAGACATAGCACTAGATCAGCAAGGCAAGTCATAAACTTTGACCATATTGATCCTATGTTTCCAAAAGTACTTTGCTCTTATACAATTGAATGCTATTTTGTGTATCAATGCTTATTTCATGGGAGTAGCAATACACCTCATTGACATTATGCCACCTTGATTATTGGAATGCCATGTACCTATTGTTAACTCTAGGTTGGGACATTACTAGTTGGACATGATTATACTACCAACACTGGGTTAACGTAGTTATGCTTAGTCATGTTTAGTTGTACGATGGGATTCATGTCACATGTGAATTAATGTTAATCTTGACTTAATGAGATATTGAATCGTGACCGTTAGCCACTGTTGTAAAACTTGTTGTACCATGGCTGGGTTGCCATTGGAATTGGTCGAACAAAGTTATTTTCCCTCGGGCAAGTGATCGTGCAGTAAAGGGGGTGCTTTCTATCACATTGGGATGTGGATGTCTTGCCTGAGACAACTTAAGGACTTAATCTTGTGCGCCATTGAACTAGGCCTAACCGTACTACCATATGTCTGGTATGGGGCAAACCTAGCTGACTAATTTGCAATGTCTAGCCTTGAGTACTGCCAATTGGTGGTGTGGGTTCCGGGATGGAGGGTAGATTCGCAAGGTGCAAGAGGGGGCCGTAAGAGGCGAAACCTTAGCGGGTAGTACCGAGTTTAGACAGTGCATTGTAAAGGCTTTGTTATGATTTCTCTGCCAGCAAACCAAAGGAAGTGTGCTAACGGCCAGGCACAAGGGGAATATCATGACTTGTGGGTAAAGAAGTACAACCTCTGTAGAGTGTAAAACTATTCGAATAGTCGCGTCCGCGGTCATGGACAAGCCCGAGAATTTCACACGGGGTATAGAGTGTTTCATGAAATGTGGAATTGTTGGGATGTGAACAGGGAGTTCACTGTTGTTTTGTTGTCTAAAGTAATATTGTTGAATTTATTGGTTGATACTTGTTTTAGATGGTGTTGGGTGATGCCTCGCTATTCTGTTTATGTTGTCTACCATTGATCTACCAGTTATGTATTTATCTTTTCATAAATACGCTTTCAATCTATTTACTGTATTTCAATTCAAGTTATTGCTTCCTACAAATGAACCATATGGCTATCCTTTGTCAAGCCGTGCATGAATATCGCATCATTTCCCTACGACTTGCTGAGTACTTTTGTACTCACAGCTTTACGCCTTTGTTGATCAGTTGCTGAGGAAGGATCAGGAAATGCTAAATATCATGAGGATGAATATTATGAAGATTACGTGGATTAGGAAGTCGTTTCCCCAGACGATTGCCTGTGGCATGTCGAATGGCTCAAGTTATCTTATTTCCGCTACAACAATTTATTTACTTCTTAAGCCCTTAAGGCATTGTGGTGTAAACATTGACCATAAGGTCGTTTGCTTTATTTAATAATAATTTACCTCTTTCTTAGTTAATTCGTTGTATGGAATGATATTTCATCTATGTTTACACTGTGTGCACTAGCGTGATCCTAGACTAGTGCAGTATACACAGAGGGTTTCGGATTTTCAAATATGGGTCCCGACAAATTCGACGGTACGACCGAAGACAGTTTAGCTCCAACGTCTTTAAGCGGGACATAGATTAATGATATGGTTAAGAACTTAGATGTTGCGCTTAGAAAGAGACATAAATCTAGGACCCGTGATAAGAGCATGTGGAAGAAGCGATCAATATTTTGGGATCTACCTTATTGGGAGCACCTAGAAGTTCGGCACTGCATCGACGTGATGCACGTAGCGAAGAATGTCTGCGATAGCTTGATTGATCTCTTTCTGAATATTTGTCGGGACCCGAACCTGCAAATCCGGACCCTCTGTATTCTCGTACAATCCAGATCACGCTTAGCACACACAATCATACTGTGGTTGCACATCACGGACATTCACGAAGATATAAGAATAAATAGTGCAAACATGTATATAAACCGAGTTGTACGACCTTATGGTCTCCTTACAGATAGGTCACCACACAGGCTTACATTATTCAAAGTAAAGAAATAGCAATGAACATAAAAAAAGGTCGTGAAAGCCTTCATCTTGCCACAGTGCAACCGATCGGGCTTGCCCCTAGTTCATCGTGTCCTCGATGTACTCCTCCTCCCAAACGGTGTAGTCTCCTCCACCGATGTTGGGGTTGAAAGCAAGGTGGGGTGAGTACACAAGGCACTCAACAAGTAATGCATGTAATGCAAGACTATTACTATATGCGATCTTGTTCCAAAGGATTGGCTTAAATGGTTCTTTTGCATCAAGCAGCATTTTTAACCAATATCTTAGTTAGATTAAAGCAAAGAGAACAGCTTATACGTAATAATAATTTCAAATGGTTTTTCCATGAGGTTTCTCGGCACACAATATATGATTCATTTTAACACTTGGCACACACCACCCTTCCATGTTTTGTTTATGAAAATCTACCCTTGATCAGTAATCCCGAGCAATGCTCAATTCGTGAGCACGGCTATTCAATAGTTTTGACACTGCAGAGGTTGTACACTTTACCCACAAGATACAAACGCCACCACACAGTGATTGTCCGCAACAAAGCTTTTCAGAACCTCTACCTTAACCAAAGAACCTCTCCTGTTGCCTTCACTATCACTTCCCTCACAGAGCCAAGTATAGGACCGCCAATCACCGCTGGATGGGCACCAAGCCGTAGCACGTACGCTCCCCATACGATACACCCCTGTATCACACACCCGAGGTATCGAGGAAAGATATCGAACCCTAGTCAACTAGGTCCATCCCATATCAAACATGTGGTTGTACGGGTGACTCGGATCAAAGGCTTGCAAGGTGAAGTCCTTAATCGACCAAGGCAAGGCTTCCAACACTCAACAAGGCACACACCCAATGTGGCACACAGACTCACATCACTCATCAACCCATCGCCACACAGCCCACTGTGCACACACCTCTTGCCACTTGCCCCAGTCTAAAACATTTCCCACCCCATTGATTATTGTGCAACACATGCCAAGAATAACTCAACATCAATATAGAACCACACAGTCACCATACTTCCATATCATCATGTGGCATCATCACACCACTTTCAAAATACATTCAATATTCCATTAGTCAATTTTGTAGCATTTCTCTGAAAGATCATTCATGACTCACGCAAGGCTAAGCATCTACTCACGGTCTAGCCTCCGTGTTGGCACAATATTAACATCCAACTAATATAATCAAACTTAGGGTGACAATGATTTAGGGCATACAATTAATAATTCAAGGTGGCATAACAAAATGGGTTGATTAACTGCATTATCCCAAATTAATTTAAATTCATTTTAAATAATTAGCATGCATAGTTTCAAAGCATAAATTACATTTTAAAATCTGGGATCAAAATGATCAAAGCATCACTTGCCTTCAAAGAGTTGCTGGTCGTGTTCCAAAGCTTGGTCTTGAGCGACGAATTCTTCCTCGAAACTTTCCGACAAATTTGCGTCTACGCGTACAAACAAAAAGATACAATAAATAGCTAATAAAGAAGAATAGATTACCTCAAAAATTCAAATAAAATTCACCATTAAATAGCTCATAATTTTATGAATTTTTAGAAATTTGAATCACCCAAATCCGAGTTAAAATGCAAAAGTTATAGTCATTTGAAGTTTGAATAAAATCTGAAAATACAGAAATTAAGAAAATATGATTTTTCTGAATTATTTTTATACTGGAAATTCGCATAAATGATGTCAGCATCGCGTCATGATGACGTCAGCACAGAAATGAATTTTGGTCAAAATATTTTTATATAAAACATATTTATGACGCCGATGACGCCAAGACGACGACGCGGCACGCCCGCAGGCCGCCACGCCGCTCGTCTATGGATCGGGTTCACGGCTCGGCTCGTCCACCGTGGATCGGCAAAGACCTGCGCTCATGCACCGGTGACGCAAGCCGTGGCATCGCGACGATCGCGCACCAATCCCGACATGACACGCGGCAAGATCCGCATCGCCGCCATCCAACGGCCGGATCTCCCCCTCGCGCGGTTGGCGACGCCGCGCCTCCACGCCCACGCGTCGCACATCCAACGGCGCGCCAGATCCAACGGCCAAGACCGCGCGCCATCGCGGACGTCTCGGTTCAGCGACGACACGCGCGCAATCGCGACGGACGCCCGAAATCGACGGCCGGATCCGGTCTCCGCCTGCCAAAAAATGCCCACGCCAACACGTGATTTGGCGAGGGTACGGTGGCATCTCCGCCGCACGCTCAAATCTGAACGGCGCGGATCCTTAGGGCAAAACCAGATCCAATCTCTACCGCTTAGATCTAATCTAACGCCTACGGCATTCGAGCGGTTTCTCGCTCAAGGCGCGACGTGGCTCAATCCTACGATCCACTAACGATCGACAAAAACATATCGCAAACTAGATCTAATCCAAGCCGCATACATCAAGATCCAACGCCACGATTCAATCTAAACATCTACAGAGATGGAGGCTACGCGACTCACCGTAACCGAACGATGCAAATCGGACGGTCGGCGCGTTCGACGAGGTTGACGGCGCGAAGAAGCGAAGGTTGCCGAGCCGGGAAGATGACCTCGGCGACGGCTGCGCGGGCTTCTCCGGCGAGAAGAAGTGGTCCACTCGATCGCCTTGCTTCGTGAACTCGGAACGGGTCGAGCACGCGGCGCGACGGACGGCGACGAGAGGAAGCAAAACAACGGCGGCACAAGGACGCAACTACGGCGAGCTCGCTCAAGCGCTAGAGAGGGTCTCGGCGTGCGTGCGAGGAGTCAAAAGACGCAGCGAAAGGATTTCTGTCGGACGCGCTACTCGGTGCACTTAAAGGGGCCTCGACGCGGCGCGCTACAAAGCGCGAAACGAGCGAAACGGCCGGCGCATTAGCTCCGTGATCTCGAAGACGACCGACGTGGCGCAATCCCACGCGTCCGTGCGGCGACGATCCGAAGGCTCACGCGTGCGGGCGATGTGACACACTCACAGGCGTTCGATCCGGATCGAACGGCTTGGGCTGGGCGGCGCTAGGGTTTCGGCGTGGTTGGGCCGACGACACGCATAGTAATGGGCTCGGCCCATTACTGTTCATGTGATCTTTAAAACATTTCACATTTAAAATAATTCTAGAAATTCAATTAAATCATTTGGAGCTTTTAAAATAGCAGAAAAATTCCAGAAAAATTCCAGAAATTACTTTGAGATGTTTGGAACTCCATTAAAATATTTGCAATAAAACTTTGCAAAAACTTTTCCATTATTTAATTGTTTTCAAGAAAAGTCCTATTTGAATAAATCCAAATTAACTTAAATAAATTCCCAAAAATTCACAAGAAAATCAAAAAATACTTCAAAATTCAAATTAGAGCAAAAATTAGGGTGTTACAATATTAAGGGCAAAATAAAGGACGATATGAACGCACAGCTTGACTTGGTCAATATGGGCATCAGACCGGAGTTAGAATCGAAGGAGACCGACAAAGGGTGAACATACTGTGAACCTGCTTGTTACACTCTGTCCAAGGCCGAGAGAATCGAACTGTGCTAGTGCTTGCATGGTGTGAAAGTTCCGTCTGGTTACTCGTCCAACTTGAACAGACTTGTTTCGATACAATATTTGAGGTTAACTGGCATGAAGTCCCATGATTGCCATGTGCTTATGACACAGATGCTCCCTGTAGCAATTAGAAGTATTTTACCAACCAAGGTCTGGGAGACAATTACAAGGCTATGTTATTTCTTTAACACAATTGCTCAGAAGGTCATCGATCTCAAAGGACTAGATGCTCTACAGGCCGAGGTGGTAATGACTCTATATAATCTTGAGATGTAGTTCCCTTCGTCGTTTTTTGATATCATCGTCCATCTCATTGTTCACCTTGCGAGGGAGATAAAGATGTGCGGGCCTGTGTTCGTAAGTAGCATGTACCCGTTCGAGAGGTACATGGGAGTTCTCAAGTCGTATGTACGGAATCGATCTCGACCGTAGGGTAGCATTATTGAAGGTTATGCAACCGAAGAGGTCATCGAATTCTGCGTGGACTACATGGCTCAAGTCTAACCGATAGGTGTGCCTCGATCCCGCCATGAGGGGAGGCTCCAGGGCATCGAGACCATAGGAAGGAAAGCAATCACGCCTGATCTAGTTGTGTGCACTCAAGCCCATTTCACAGTTTTGCAAAACGTGGCGGTTGTGGCCTCGTATATCGATGAGCACAAGAACTGTCTATGGCAAGAGAATCCGACGCGGCCAGAGTACTGGATCATCAGACAGCATAACCTTCAGTTCAACAGATGGTTCAAGGAGCAACAACCCATCACTGCAAGCTCATCAGGTGATACGCTGACATGGTTGGCAAAAGGGACAGCATTTACGGTCGTAACATGGAAAGGATACGACTTAAATGGGTACATATTTTACACGAGAGATCAGGACATGAAAAGCACAAACCAGAACAGCGGTGCTCGCATTGATGCGCTGAATACTGTTGGATCAACGAGGAGCTCGTACTATGGGTTCATTGAAGAAATTTGGCAGCTCGACTATGTACTTTTCAAGATCCCCTTATTTCGGTGCCGTTGGGTTAACCTGCAGCACGTGAAGGTTGACAAGTATGGAGTAACAACTGTGGAGCTCGAACGTGTCGGATACCAAGACGAACCATTTGTTCTCGCTAACCAAGTTGTTCAAGTTTTCTACATAACCGACCCGTCCAACAAGCAGCGGTATGTTGTTCTTTAGGGAAAAAGGAGGATTGTTCGAGTTGACAATGTGGTAGATAAAGAAGAATACAATCAGTTTGATGAGTTGCCTCCTATTGGTACTGGCGTCACAACCCAGAAAGACCAACCTGAGGAAGCCAGCTACCGACGTGTTGATCATCGCGAAGGGCTAATTTTTGCACAAAAGAATAAGCAAGTGGAGTTGTCATGACATGTATTGATTAAAATTAAACAGTTGTATGTATTATATTAAATGAGATATATGTATTATAATTAAATTAAGGGAAAAATGACTCATCCCAGACAGTTGTGGGATTGAACCATATGGGATAAATTCATCCCAGCCGGTTCAACACCAAACCGTCTGGGATGACCATTTTTCCTGCACGGTTCAACCTCGTAACCGATCGATGGCCCCGCCGCACTCGCTTCTGCCCGCGTGCGCTATGCCCCTTGCCGCGCTAATTCCCAAATTACCTCAGTTTTCAAGTTGAAAACCTAGCTAGCCTCTCCTCACTCGGCGGCGCCTTCCTCCCTCCCCCTCAGCGGCGCCCTCCTCCCTCCCCCGTGCCCTCCCCCTCGGACGCGCCTCCCCCCTGTGTGGTGCGGCCTCCTCCCTCCCCCGTTCCCTCCCACTCGGCGGCGTGTACGTCACTTGGCGGCGATTCGACCCGGCTGCGCCCTACCCCCTCGACGGCCTCCTCCCTCCCCCGTGCCCTCCCTCTCGGCAGCCTCCTCCCTCCCCCATGCCCTCCCCCTCGGCGGCCTCCTCCCTCCCCCGTGCCATCCCTCTCAGTGGCCTCCTCCCTCTCCCGTGCCCTCCCCCTCGGCGGCACTGGTTGAGGTTCACGTCTACACTCCCCCGTGCTGTTCCATTTTTGAGTATATATACTTCACTTTGCTGGCTGTAGGTTTGAGATTGCTCTGTGATGATACTAGGGTATATAATGATATTGACAATTTATTCAGTGAATAAGGCCTTGAACTGATAGACTTACGTGCTTTACAAGTCTTGATTCATGCACTGTCTAAAAGTATGAATATGTTATGCTTATTTGTGATTATTGTCTATAATCAACTAGTCATTTGTTTGTTCGGTTAGCTTGCTGATTGGTTCACTGATTCGGTTGGTATGTCATTCGTATACTAATCTGGATACATGCTGTTCTGAATTTAATTTGTCATTTTGGACTTTAATAACAGTGAATCTTGTTGTCAATTCTTATTGTGCATGTTAATGTGGTAAGGGTTTAAGGCCTTATTTACTCAATGAAATGTTTAGCTTCTCTTATAATTCATTTAAACTTGCCTACTCTTAATTGATAGTTTAGCTTCTCTTAACTTATCTAGTCTTAACGTTGCATCGTACAAGGTGGCATCCCCTCAGTCCTCATCACCAAATGGATCTGATGACGTGCCCAACGTGGAAGGAAAGAGGCGCGTTCCAAGAGGGCTTAGTAAAAGGCCTTAGAGCCGATACACCATCACGGCGGTCGATCCGCACGATGGGGCCCCTACTGCGCCTCCAAAGGCCGTGACAGCTTTTCGGACCATGTGCGGGATCGTTGGGCGTGAAAGGGTCCCGATCACCTACCCATCTTGGAAGACGCTAACAGAGAAGGAGCGTGATAACCTGGTGACTAAAATATTCGTGTCGTTCGAGCTTCCACAAGACACCATGGCTACATTGCGACGATACGTGTTGCTAGTGGCGTGAAAGGCGTGGAAGAACTTCAAGAGCATCCTCATCATTAATTACAGGATTAAGGAAATGACTCCGTTCCAAAAGTGCTGGTTCATCTCCGAGGACGTCTGGGGACAATTTGTTGAGTTGAAGACAACTGAAGAATCCATGCGTGCAAGTGCGGCGCACAAGACCTTCCAGTCAAAAAACAACCACCCACATAGACTCGGCTCAACAGGGTATACGGGCAAGATCACGCAATGGACGAGGGAGGACGACGAGGCAGTCCATAAGGAGGTCATGCCATCGTTTGCCTCAATCGTGGACCTTCATGCCCGAAACTTGGTTAGAGCGAGGTCAGGTCCCATGTCTTCGTGTCCTTTGCAAACCCCGCTGATGAGGAAGTATCCCAACGCCTAATATCGTTGAGCACGAAATCTTTCCAGGGCTCTTTCACTTCAAATAGAGAAAAACACATACTCTCCATGGCCTTGGGAAACAAGGAGCACCTGGGTCGCACCCGAGGCCTAGGTGTTTTCGTTCCCTAGAAAATGGGATTCCCACATGACTCTGACACGTACCAGAGTAGGAAGTGAAGCAAAGCCGAGCGCGAGGAATGGCTAGTAGCCTTGATTGAGGAAAGGGTTGAGGAAAGGCTCAGAGCGCAGTTCAATAGTCAGCTACGAAGCCTTGAGGAATGGATGGAGCAAAGGGTGGATGCGGAGAGGCAGGCACGGAACGTGCAAGCCCAAGAAGCACCAAAGGCTTCATTCGGTAACCAACCGTCCAAGCAAGCAAGCGTCGCCTCGAGACGGACGTGGATGAAGCTAGATTTCATCCTGATGACATCCAGGCAAGATGCCTGCAATACTCCTTAGATAGACCTGTTGGACATGTTAGCTAATTACTTGTGTACCCTTATGTCGGTGCCCACGCCGTGCAATCTACAAGTGAGGCTTGCCAACGGCTCTATTCTCATACAGGCTACTTGGGGACAAGCGTACTCATCCAGCGTAGGGGCATTTATTCACGGTCGTTCTTTAGAGCTAGGCTACGCGAAAGTCCAAGTCGACGGTGTGCATGAAATTTTCAAGACCGACACGCTGCAGATGCCCCCAAACGATGTGATCGTCACACTAGAGGATGCCATCGGCACATTCATCAAGTGGCCCAAGAAGGACATCTCCTTTGACGCCCACCTAGGAGCACCGATGCTAGAAGCACTACCGGAGCCACATGATGCGGTAGAGCTACCAGCACTACGGAGCCATGTGATCAACCAAAGGAGCCCGCCAAATCAGCTATCATATCCCGTCAGGCGTAGACTGTTACTGCAGTTCGGGCCCAGTCGTCTCATGTGAAGAATATATTTAGTAGAAGGGGAGGCGGAGACAAGGGCAAATTGAAAGGTACCAGATCAGCCCGTGACTTTTCGTTTGCCCCATTGGTGCAGCAATTTGAGCTGGGGCAGCCGTTCATAACGGATGAGCACATGAAGACACTTACATTTGATTGCAAACGATTGCAAGATTGGTGCATGCAACAAGCCAACAAGCCTGTGGCACAATGAACATCGAGTATCTCAGTATGCTTCAAGGAGGAGCATTTGTTACACCGGTTTTTAGATGGTATCTTCGTGGTTGGCTTCTCTGACTTGTTCGATCTATACAACCTTAGAGCGCTCGACACCTAACTCATAATATGCTGGACACTGTAAGTGTGTGCAATTACCGTCTACATTTCTACCTCAATAATAAATATCATATATATATGTAATCCTTGATTTTCTATATGTAGATATATGATCTTGCAAGCAAAAGCAAGGAAAGAACCGTTGGGTTTCGCCGACCCACACATGGTGTCCAAGCAAACCATGGACGAAGATAAACGAGTCATCCACGAGTACGTGGAAAAACTAATGCTGGTTCATTCCGACAAAGAATTCATACTTTTACTGCACAACCTGGGGTAAGTGCTTCGTCCAGATGCTATACTTGTTTATTTGTCTATATATCACATCTCGAAGTTAGGTTCAGTGACAATGACGACATACCTGTGTAGGTATCACTGGGTTCTACTCGTAATTATGCCAAGACAGAATCGGATAATTTACCTTGCTCCAAAAAGGCCGGCACCCATAACTTGAAGCCTATCATATAATTACTCGATACGTCATTCGGTGTCTACAAATATCGTGGAGGGCCACACAAGAAGAACCAAGCCACTCTAGAGCATACTTTTGACTTTTCGGTATTTGATAGTACGCATTAATCCTTCACACTCCATAATAATACCTTCGAAAATAATTAATCTATTATGTTTTGGCAGTGCCACCAGCAGCCAAAGACCACTGACCAATGTGGATTCTATGTTTGCCATAACATGGCACTCATCGTTGGTTCACAGAAGACCAATGACATACAGGTTTGTCAATCTTGCAACAATTGTCTCCACTTATGAATTTAAATTTATATACACGCAAGACTTTAGTCATCTCATCGACAGGCTTGGCAATGCGCTGAATCTACATTGGAACAGGCTGACCTCCTGAGTATTCGAGGAAACCTCTGTACCTTCTTCATGCGTGAGGTGTTATATCCAAAGGGCAGATGCCACACAGGGCTGAACCAATGAGTTGTGAATTTGTTACTTACCATGCATTCAGAATTAATTAATTTGTGATCCTTATGCTGTGAATTTGTCATTTGTAGTTCTGAATCCAAATAGTTAGTATATATGTGAGTTGATTTCTGAAATGGATGCGCTGTACATATGTTATAACGTGCGATCTGAGTTGATTTATGAAATGGATGTGCTGTATGTGGTGTAACATGTGGTTGGAGTTCATTTTTTAAATGTATGTCATAATAATATGCTGTTGATGCTGTGTACTGCCTTTTGTTTCAGAGAGCATGGCTAGCATTTCCTGAGGCTAGCTAATAAATTAAAATTTAGTAAAAAAAATACAAAATTAACATCACAGACGGTTCGAAAATAGAACCATCTGTGAAGCTCAACATAGACGGTTCCAAATTTGGAACTGTCTGTCATGTAGTATCATCACAAACTGTTCCATTTTGGAACCGTCAGTGATGTTACTACATCACAGACGGTTCCAATTTGGAACCGTCTGTGATGAGGTCACCATGTCAGACGGTTCCATGTTGGAACCGTTTGTGATGATGGGATCTTCACAGATGGTTATTCCTTAGAATCGTCTAGGATAATAACCTCATCACAAACGGTTCCAATTCCACCATCTCAGACGGTTCAAACATGGAACCGTCTGTGATGATGGGATCTTCACAGACGGTTATTCCTTAGAACCGTCTGTGATAATGCTACATCACAGACAGTTCAAATTTGGAACCGTCTGTGATGAGTTTTTTCACTGACGGTTGCAAAACCGTCTGTGATGACTCTTTGTCATCACTAACACTTCGATACAGATGACTCACAAAACCGTCTGTGATGTGGTTTGTGAACCGTCTGTGATGGCCTTTTCTGTAGTAGTGAGAGAATGTGATCTGAAGATTTTCAACAGGGTTGTGTAATCCGAGTGACTCAGATGATCTGACTGGATTAGACAAGTTGATTGTGTATAACAGCTATATTTTTTACCTTTGGAAAGCGTTTAAGTCGGATGATCGGAATGACTCAAATGATCCAACCCAAAAGCATATTTTGAAAATTTTTCTACCAGATAGTTTCTGATGAGTGGAGCTATATATAGACCTTATGGGGTTTTTTGTGTAGGTGTGGATGACTCCATCTCAGTGTTCATCCTAGTGAAAATCTTAAAGAATACTTTGAATCTTAGATTGAAGATCTGATGAAGATATGCATGCGTCTAGTCCTTTTTGGCTTAATGGCTGATGTTAACTGATGCAATAATTAGTATAATTCAAGTAATTCGGTATTTTCTAATTTTCAGGTTTTTTTATTTTTGAATCTTCCATGAGCCCGTTCTCTCTCATACGAGCTCCGATTGAGGTGATTCAAATTTCTAAAAAATTTAAAATTTAGATCTATTCAATGGTGAATTTTATTTGATTTTTAGAGTTTGTTTGGTTTCTGTTTTGGTATTTATTTGGTTTTCTCTTTCGTTTCGCGTAGATGTTGAATTGTGCGACGCATCCGAGGAAGATCCATCAACTCAAGACCAAGGTCTAGAGCAAGAATAAGGGCTTTTCTAAGGAAAGTTATTCTTTGATCATGTTGAACCCATGTTCATAAAATCGCTATATTGTTTTACCCTATTGCATATTATTTCATGTATACAATTGTTTCAAATTAAATTGGGACTTAGCTAATCTACCAATTTGATCTATACCCTACCTTGTCATTTGTACGCCATGATTTATTTGTCACTCTAGATTGGTTTATTACTAGTTGGTTAATATTAAAATCAACATGGGTTGGTTAGACCGTATTAGTATGCTTAGCCATGCCACGTCTTCGCATGTACTTGAATCATCAATGTTTAATCTTTACTAATAGAATATGGAACATGTTTATGAATTGGTGTGTCTGGTATTATCACATGATGAGATTGAGTTGTTGTGGCGAGGGATGTCATGCAACGATGTTGAATTGTTGATGGCATGTGGTGCTTGGTAATCAACTGGGGTGTTAATCATTTAGATTCGGGCAAGTGGCAAGGGGCAGTGTGCCAAGGTGGGCTGAATAGCAGAGGGTATGTGGAAGTCTTGCCTTAATCATTTTAAGGACTTAACCTTGCAAGCCTTTGACCTAAGTCAATCATGCAACCACATGTTTGGTATGGGACATCCTAGCTGATTAATTTGTAATGTCTTAGCTTCGATACTACCAGTGGTGGTGTGAGGCCTTGATTGTGGTAACCAGTCCCTTCACAGATCAACTCACATGGCGCAAGAGGGGGCCCTTGATGTGGAAATCAGTCCCACCTGTGTTGAAACCTTGGCGGGTAGTACTGGGTTAAGACAAAGCATTGTAAAGGATGTTCATGTCGTGTGGGTAAATGTAACATTCCAAAAATTTGGATTTTAGAATGTTTAAATTTGAAAATTCACCATTTGCATTTTTCTTGAATTAATTTCAGCTTAATATGAAGTTTCTATTTATAAAAGGATTTAATTTGGCTAATCTATCCATCAAACAAAAGATTTTTAGTTTTAGTTGGGTTCATTATGCTGCAAGGGATTTTTCAGTATTTTTGAAGATTTTTCTGAATTTATTTGATATTTATTTGTATTTAATTGCTTTTATTTGAATTTCTGGAATTTCTTTAACTCGGAAAATGTTTTTATTTCCAAAACCCTTTTCGGGCCGAATCCATCCGTCGGCCCATTCCTCTTTCCGCCGCTTCGGCCGCTCACTCGGCCGTTCCTCCGTGATCGGCTCACCTGATCCATGCACCGCGGCCGTCCGTCTGCGCGCCACGTGGACGGCCGGATGCACTGCGTCGCCCACGCCGCCGCCAAAAATCCTAGCCGCCTCCGCGCCGGACTCTATCTCTGCAACCGTCGCCGCGTTTTCCGCGCCCGCCGAGCCGTATCCGCGTCGAACTCTCGGCGTCCGCGCCTATTTAAAGCACCACGCCCGTTCCTTTCGTTCGAGATTCGCTACCGAGCGCCGCCCGAGCTTTTCTTTTGCGTGCTGCGTTCGAGTGTTTCTTCGCCGCGCCGCTCCTCGGTGAGTCTCCGCCGCATCCGATGGTCCCATTGGTTGCGCCGCGTCGTCCTCTCCCTTTTGCCTCTACCCCGGTTCGGTTCCGTCGTGTTTTTGCACGCGGCCGAAGTCGTCTTCTCCATCTCCGGCGTGCCCGCGCCGCCGCCGTGCTTGCCCGCGCCAGCGTCACCGCCATCGTCCCTTGCCGTGTGCGTGGCCGTCCGACCCGCCCTGGCCGCCCGATGCCCACCGCGTGGACGGCCCTGATCGGGCCGTATCGCCTCACCTCGGCTCCCGCACCGTGCCATGTCACCCGTCTGCGTGGCAGCCGCGTCAGTGCCGTGTCGGCTGCCACGTCTGCCCTAACCCACTGCGTCAGCGCCACCTCGGTCGGTCTGCCGCGTCATCCTCCAAGCCGCTCGGTGGATGCAGTCCACCGTGAGCCGAGTCTCTGACTCGTGGGTTCCGCTTGTCAGCCAAATTCTTTTTCTTTTTATTCTTTTCCAGAAAATCCCAAAAATCCAACCAATCACGTGTTGGCACGTGTCAGCCTCTCTGATTTTTCTGATTTTCTGATCTAGGAATCTTCCAGGAGTCCGTTCTCCTTCATTCGAGCTCCAATTCCAGTGATTCAACTTTCTAAACTCATCTAAATTCAAGATCTATCTTCCAGTACCATTATTTTAAATTTTTTAATTTGTTTTATTTATTTGCTCTCGTTTCGCGTGTAGACGACGCAGTCGAAGCTCAAGCAAATCAACAGTCAGAGGTAGATCCAGCAGGAAGCAACGAAGGCAAGTCTTACTTGAACATGTTGATCCCAAATTTTATGAAAATGTTATGTTGTTTTTAAATTATGCATGCATACTTTTATGCAAAGTACTTTAAATGTAGTCCTATGGTTTAGTTAAATTCCAGTTTGTTATACCCTCATTGGTATTGATCATGTCGAACCTTTGACACCCTAGATGATATATACTAGCTATTTTATTTGGTGATATCCAGTAGATTAGCATGGAACGGTAGAATTGCTTAGTCCAGCTTAAACATTTCGGTATTATGCCATTATGGGAATCATTTCAAGTATTGTTTAAACTTATTTGTGAAATCACGGCAATTGGTGTTGCTGCTGTGAGTTAAATAAAATAAAGTGGAAATGGTTTAGACTGGGGCGGATGGATGTTTGGCGGGTGCAGAAAGCACGAGACCTTGGTATGTGAATGTTCCGCCCTAGTCAATTAAGGACCGAAGTGTGTGTTACCATGGACTGAGCACTACCGTACAACCACAAGTCTATATGGGTACGACCTGGCTAAATAATTTGTGCGTCTCATTATTAGCTTCACCAGTTGGTGAGTGCGAGATGTTGGCGAGCGCAAGAGGGGCTTCAGATTTGGCAGCTAGAACCCTAACAGCGGTGAAACCTTAGCGGGTGAGGTTAATAGTGGGGTTGTGCATTGTAAAGGCCTTGTCATGATCTCTCTGCCGACACACCAAAGGAAGTGTGTTAAGTGCATGGCAACAAGAGTCGATCATGTCTTGTGGGTAAAGTGTACACACTCTGCAGAGTTAAAACTACTTAAGTAGCCGTGCCCACTGGCCAAGGGCAAAGAGGTACGCTTACACATTGTAGATTTCATGGTTTTGTTTTAAAGGAAAATGGTTGTTTTGGGAATCCGTGAGCAGATGGAACTCTCGGGTTATGGTTTGGCGGATGGAGCCAGTCAGGTAGCTAGAACCTGCTTTAATTGTCATATCAAATTCAATTACTATACAATTACATTTTGATAAAATGATGCTTTGTGAAATTACTATTGGTATTTACAGTTAAACTTTGCTTTATGCTAAAAGAGCCATATTATGCCTTCAATTGTTTAGCCTTGCATATAGTTATCATGCATTATGTTTCCAAGACTTGCGGAGTACATTCTGTGCTCACCCTTGCAACATCCCCAACCTTCCACAGAAGAGATCGCAGAAGTTGAAGGTGACTACGATTTCTACGCTTGTGGTTATGATGAAGGTGATCCGGAATGCTAGGACGCGAACCCCAGTCGATTGCCTGTTGGGCAAATGGATGGGCTTACTTTGCTTTTGTTATTTCGTTTCCACTGTTTCTTATTGAACTCAAGCTATGATGCTGCTTATTTGTAATAATTGGCCATAAGGCTAATACTCTTTTGCTTAATTAATTTTATTTGATTCGTGATATGGATGTGTTGTCATCACTGTTTCCACTGTGTGTGCTAGCTTTTCCTGGACTAGCACAGGTTATACACAGAGGGTTCGGATTTGGAGATCCGGTCCCGACAGTAAAGCTCATAACCTCTACAGAGTGTAAAATCTATTCGGATAGCCGTGCTCGTGGTATTGAGCAAAACTCAGGAATTACAGTCAAGGGTTAGTTTTTGTAAAATGAATACTTGGATGGGAAGGTTAGATGCTGTTGGAAGGTTAAAACTTGACTTAGGATTGGTAACTTTGTTTACTTGAGTAATGCTGAACCTATCTATTAATATTATTTGTTTTACTGTCTTTACAATCTACTTACTGTATCCATTTATAAATGCTGCTTTACTGCAAAATAGCCATGTTAGCCATTTCTTTGGAATAAACCTTCATATAGTTATGTTAGAAATTGCATTCTGTGCAAAACTTGTTGAGTGCTTTAAGTAGTCACTCTTGCCAACAACAACATCACCAGTTGAGGAGTCTACATCAGTGCTGGAGAAGGAGTACCAGGAGGATATGAATGTTTAGCATGCGAGCCTTGTCAGTTGTCTATGTTATACTGAGGGTTTTAACTGCGTTTTCATTCCGATGTAGTTTAATTTGTTTTTAAGCCTTGCGAGGCATAGTCATGTAAGTTGACCATAAGGTCATTCAATAGGTATTAATTAATATATGAAACATATATATCTAACCAATGGGCCGCAACCATGCCCGATGTTCACGCCATGCCACCACACGCCGCATCGTGGCGCACCATAGACAGGAGGACCTAGCCTCCCCGCCTTCACGTTGTGCTACCACGCGCCTCAAACGCGCCTCGGTCGCCATCACCATTCACATTATGTAAAAACCCACCCGATTGTTCATATAATAAATAAATTGGGACTTTATTGCCAGCTGTCTATTTTTCGTTAAAGAACCAATAGGACCAACTTAGATTTTTGGCTCAACCGTATTTTTGTATACCTAATTTCCAAACAATACTTAGAAAACTCAATATAAAGCAATTTGAGTTGTGTGCGCCAGGCAAAGCTACTACCGCCATGTGGGAGCGGAGTGCCACGAGCGCGACTACTGGGAGTGGTAGTTATATTCCAGAGAGAGGTGTTCGCTGCTTCTTCAGGGGAGCGGCACTACCGACCCCAGGAGGCGGTAGTACCGGACAATAGAGCGATTGTTGAGTTTGAATTTTGATAATGCGTGATATTTATTGCATATCAATTTGGATATTGCTATGTGATGTGTTTCCATGTTTTTGATGGTTGCAGGTCGACGAAGCTAGATCATGGTGAGGCGAAGGATGATCGGGACTAGGCGAGGTGCACCGGAGGTTCAGACAATCGGGGCTCGCCAGAAGATGATCGGAGACGGAGTCGTGGCAAGCCATGAAGATAAAGAATGGACGAGATGCTAGCAAGGCGTTGCATGGATCAATGAGAGCTATTGGATCTTGGTCTAGTTGATAGGCTAGTGGGTCTAGTTAGTGTGCTTTGAAAACCATGCAAGAAAACCTATTATGTGTGTGGGTCTTGGGTGAGCCCTTGCATGGCTGGTTGAGTGGGTTAATCCTAGCCCTTGATGAGTGCTCTAGGGTTTAGAAGCTCATCCAAGGGTGGTAGGTGGCCCAAGAGTAGTATAAATAGGGGGTAGGGGTAGCCCTGCTCCTCTTGAAGGTTTTGAGGTTGTTGTGCTCCTTTGAGCTTTGCCAACTTTGTTGTGAGGCTTTGTAAACCTCCCTTCTAGAAATGAAAGTTTAATCCATTCCTCTCAATTCTAAATTTACTTTCCATATTTACATTATGATTTAAATTCACTCTTTAAATTCTGAAATTTTCATTCTTGCAATTTACTTCTTGCACATTTGGATTTGCATCACCTTCTTCTAAAGGCTTGTGGATCTTGTGCTGAGGATGTATGATTGATGGATGAGTCTTCTTCATACCATATCTGTAACACCCTAAAATTTGCCATATTTTAAATTTTTGAGTTATTTTGATTTTTGAGAATTTATGGAAATTTATTGGAATTTATTTTGATTTACTCAAATATGGTCACTCTTGAAGTCAATTAAAATAAAATAAAAGTTTATGCAAAATTTTATTGGAAATATTTTATTTAAGTTCAGAATGTCTTATAATATTTTCCAGAATTGTTTTTTGGAATTTTCCTGGGTATTTTGCTATTTATTTTGGCTTTGTTTATTTATTTGTTTTATTTTAAATCAAAAATGTTTTTAAAACGCGAGTGAATAGTACTGGGCCGGCACAGCACGCCGAAACCCTAGGATCGCGCCATCTGATCGTGATCGAACGGTTGTGAGCGCGCCGCATCATCGTGCATTGTTGGCCTTCCGATCGAGTCCGCGTGGACGGATGAGATGAAGCCACATCCCTTCGCCCACATAATCGCCGGAGTTAACGCCGCTGATCGTTACCATCAGTTTTGCCGCCTGCAGCGCGCACGTCGAAGCTCCTTTAAGTGCACCAATTAGCGCGTCTGGCAGAGCTCTTCACGCTGCGTCTTTTGACTCCTCGCACGCCTCCCGAGCCGCCGCCGTTTGCCCTCAAGAGATCGCCGAAGTTCGCTGAAGACTTCACCGCAGTTCTTTGCCCTTTGCTCGCCATCCGTTGGGGTTTCGCTGTCCCCAAGGTCTCCGTTGTGCCCGCCGTGCCAAGATGCGTCGATCCCGTCAGTTCTTCTCATCGGACTCGCCCTCTAGTGCCGTCGCCGTGGTCATCGTCCTCAGCTCTGGTAGCCTTCTCTTCTGCACCACCGCCAACCTCGCCGAACCCCGTCGACCATTCGATCCGCATCGCACGACCCTGGTTCGTCCACGTCCTCCCTCTCCTGTTAAAATCCTAGTGTTAATCATGACCGTTAGATCTAGTATGGACGTCAGAGATTAGATCTTGAGTTCTTGTGTTAGATGCGATCTGGGCTGTTGGATCATTTTTGAATGCTTGAGATAGTGCCGGGTCACTAGGGTGAACAGTAAACCGCTCGGGTACCGAGGGCCGTTGGATTGGATCTGTGCGGTGATTGCGAGTTCGAACGGTGTTGCGTGAATCCGTGCCGTTCAAATTTGAACGTGTGGCACGGATGCCGCCGCACCCTTGCCAAATCATGTGTGGACGCGTGTGCGAGTAGACCTGGGGCGCGACCGAATCTTGGCCGTTGGTTTCAAGCGGAACGCGGCGATTTCGCCGCGTGTCTTCGCGTGAACCGAGGCATCGCTGAGTCGGCGCGTGCGTTGGCCGTTGGATTTGTGAGCGCCGTTGGATGCGTGACGCGTGGGAGTGTGGACCGCGAGGCGTTGTTAAGTCTGCACAGGAGTGGACCGTTGGATCTAAGAGCCCCGTTCGATGGCCGACGTGTGTCACATGGATTTCGAAGTGTCTCAGTGCAGCGTGTGTGATCTGGCCGTTGATCCTTGGACGGCTATGATTGCACCACGTGGCTAAGATGTGGCCGTCGGCTGGGATTGACCGAGATGCTGACACGTGTCCTTACACGAATCCCGAGGTGGCTGACGTCAGCTGGTGGGCCATGTGCTCTGATCGATGGACCGCGTCCATGGTGGACCCGACCCGAGCTGCGCACCGGGTCCATGGACCGGCTGACGTGGCGGCACCAGGAGCTGACGTCATGCTGATGCCATAAATCGAGTTTTCAATAGAAAAATAAATAATTTAATTCGGGATTTTCTATTTTCTGATTTATATTTTATTTAAAACTTTAAAAGGCTATAACTTTTACATTTTAACTCAGATTGAGGTAATTCCAGTTTTTAAAAATTTGTAAAATTGAGCTCTTTCTAATGATGAATTTTATTTGAATTTTTTAGGTTATCTAGCCTACTGTTTTGGTTATTTATTGTATATATGATTTTTACGCGTAGACGCAAATCCGCCGGAAAGTTTCGAGGAAGAGTTCACTGTCCAAGATCAAGCTTCGGAATACGACCAGCAACTCTTTGAAGGCAAGTGATGCTTTGAGCATTTTGATCCTAGTTTTTAAATGTATGTTGTTTTGAAATTATGCATGCTAAGTTAATTAAAAATGAATTTAAAAAAATTTGGGTAATATAGCTAATCAACTGTAAGGACCCGAATCCACCGATTCGAACCCACTGTGTTTACCGCACTAGTCCCAGGATCAACGGTAGTGTACACAGCTCAACATCGGTACATATCACATCATACTCAACGATAATAGAATAATAGTTCACTTATTGATATAGCTAAATGTATGATCTTATGACCAACTTACATTATTAAGCCACGCTGGGCAGGACTGGAAATATAAGCTAATAATTAAGCAGCGGAAAGTAGAAAACGTAGATAGCTCATCAGTTCACCACAAGCAACCGACAAGGCTCGGATCCTAATGACTCGTGTCTTCCTGGAACTCCTCCTCCAACACAGGTGTAGATTCTTCGACTGTTGATTATTGTTGTTGCCAAGGGTGAGTACTTAAAGCACTCAACAAGTTGTGCACAGAATGCAATTCTATGTAACTATATGTAAGGCTTATTCCAATGGATAGGCTATCATGGCTATTTTGCAATAAGCAGCATTTATGAACAAATATAATATTTAGATTGTAAAGACTTGTAAAACAAATAGCAATAATAAATAGATTCAAGATTCTCAAGTAAACCAGTTTCCAATCCTAAATCAAATTCCATCTTCCACATGGCATTCCGCCATCCCAACCAAATTGTCCATTTAATTAAGCTAACCCTTAACTGTAATTCCCGAGCATTGCTCAATACCGCGAGCATGGCTATCCGAATAGTTTTTACACTCTGCAGAGGTTATGCACTTTACCCACGTGATACAACCAAACACCACCAAGGCGAGTGATTATAACAAAGCCTTTACAATGCGCTGGCTTAACCCGGTACCACCCGCTATGGTTTCAACATTAGTGGGATGGTTACTACATCCGTGGCCCTCTTGCGCCATGTGAATTACTCCATAACTCGAACTCACACCGACCACGATAGTAACAAAATTAAGACATTGCAAATTACTCACCTAGGTCGCCCATACGGTACATGTGGTTGCATGATTGACTCAGTCAAAGGCTTGCAAGGTTAAGTCCTTAGTGTGATCAAGGCAAGACATCCACATACCATCTCGCCCATCGGCCCACCTTGGCATACTCGCCTTGTCACTTGCCCCAATCTAAGTGATTATCACCCGCTTGATTATCAAGCACCACGTGCCATCAACAATTCAACATCGCTTGCGTGACATGACTCGCCACAACAACTCAATCTCATCGTGTGATCCCACATGACACACAAGTTCATAACATTGTTCCATATTCCATTAATCAAGATTAATTATCAATGATTCTGACACATGTGATGACGTGGCATGGCTAAGCATCTAATACGGACTAACCATCCCATGTTGATTATAATTACTAACCAACTATATTGAACCAATCTAGGGTGACAATGGATCATGGCATACAATGACAAGGTAGGATATAAATCAATCTGGTATATTAGCTAAGCCCAATTTAATTTGAAACAATTGTATACTTGAAATAATATGCAATAGGGTAAAACAAATATAGCAATTTAATAAACATGGGTTCAACATGATCAAAGCACAACTTGCCTTGGAATAGGTCCTGATCTTGATTTGAAGCTTGCTCTTGAGTTGCTGGATCTTCCTCTGAAACTTCGCACAATTCAACGTCTACGCGTATCGAAGAAGAAAAGCAAATAAATACCAAAACAGAGAGCAAATGAACTCCAAATCATGTAGGTTTTCCCTTACTTTGTCTGTGTCAACAAACAATTCGAAATACCTTGACTTTTTCAGAACAGGTCCGAGAATCAATTATATTTCACCATTAAATAGATCTCAATTTTACAAATTTTTAGAAATTTGAATCACTCAAATCCGATTTACGATGCAAAAGATATAGCCTTTTGAAGTTTGAAATAAATACTGAAAATACAGAAATTAGAAATTCGGAATTAACAGAATTGTTTTTATTCTGAAAATAGAATTACTGTGCAAGCGTGATGTCAGCCCTGACTCAGACCAACCAAACGATGCCACGTGGCCACCGGTCCATGGACTGCGTCCACAGATCTCCTCGGGTCCATGGTGCACCCGTTTCACGCGGTTCAGGCCATCGACACGCTGGTCCCGCGACGATGTCGACTCGGCGCAAATACAGACACATCTTGCGCGGCACACACCCGCCACGACGCTGCCACCTCGGCGGAACTGCTTACGTGGACGACACGCGGCAACGAAGCGTCAAGCCACGTCGACTGCGATGGCACAGGGCCCTAGGGTCGTCGGCGGTGATCGGCCCGGCTACCTACGGCGCCCTCGCGACTTTGCCAACCTTCTGAAGCGCTTGGATCTGGGTTTTGGGCACTTGGGCGACGACGGCGAGACCTTTCTTCTTGTCGGCGACGACCTCCCCGCGGTTTCTCCTCTCCGGCGATGCTTCGACCGAACTAGCGCGCGCACGGGCTCCCTCTTGACGAGACGCAACTGCCAGCTGTAACATCCCAAAAATTGAAGTTTTGGAATGTTAGAAATCAAAGATGAACCATTTGCATTTCTTTGAATTAATTCCAGCTTAATTTGAATTTTCTATAAATGAAAGGATTTAATTTGGCTAAACCATTCATCAAACTAAAGAATTTCAGTTTTAGTTGGGTTCCTTGTGCTCCAAGGAATTTTTCTGTATTTTTGGGAATTTTTCTGAATCTATTTGATATTTATTTGAATTTATTTGATTTTATTCGAATTTCTGGATATTTCTTAAATCGGAAAATGATTTTATTTTCAAAAAGCCTCTCGGGCGAATCTCTTGACCACTTCTTCTCACGCCGCCTCGCCCGATCGCCTCGCCCGGCTGCTCGCTTGATCGCCTCGCCCGCCCAACTCCACTCGCAGCCCAGCCCGGCCGCATGCGCCTCGGCTGCTCGATGCGCGGCGTGTGGACGGATGCGATGTACCGCGTTGTCGCCCCGCGAAACCCTAGCCGCCGCTCGTCCGTCTCGGCCACGCCTTGGCGTCCGTGCCGCGTCCGAAGCGTGTTCCCCGAGGCTATAAAAGCCGTGCCGCACCCCGCCCGAGGTCCGCCGTCTCGCGCCGCTTCGTTTGCCCTCTCGCTTGCCGTCCTTAGCGCCTCCGTTGCTCCGTGCGACCTCGCCGAAGATCGCCGTTGAGCCGAGACCTTCCGCCGCCTTTTCCTTCGCCGTCGGTGCGTCTCCGCCGCAGCCGTTGGTCCCTTCGCCTTCCCCACGTCATCCTCTTCCCGATCCGCCTCGTCCCGGATCCGATCCGCCGCGTCTTCGCCGTTGGCCTCGTCTTCTTCCCCGCCTCCGGTAAGCCTCGCGCCGCCGCTCGCCGCCGTCTGCTTCGCTTGATCCTGGCCGTCGGATTCTGCGCTGGCGCTCTGGATTGCGCCGCGTCACCTCCGACCGCTGCGTCGCTCCTCGGCCGTCCGATCGGGTCGAGTGGCGGATCTTTGGGCCGTGGCCCGTCCCACGCCGGCACGCCGCGCCATGTCATCCGCTTGCGTCGGCGCGCGCGTCGGCCGACCGCTCGCGTCGGCGAAGACGCCACCGCCGTCGCGCGGGTGCACGGTGAATCGAGGCGCCGTGGACCGAGTCCACCGTGAACCCGATGACGCGTCGGCGTTGCGCAATAAATCCTTTTCGAGACAAAAATAAATCCGAAATTCGATTTTCGATTTTCAGCCTTTTTCTGTGATTTAATTTTCCAGAAGCTCGTTCTCCCTCATACGAACTCCGATTGAGGCGATTCGAGTTTCTAAATTTTTCTAAAATCAAGATCTATCTTCCAGAGCCATTTATTTTCAGTTTTGAGCTGGTTTGAGTCTCTGTTTTGTATTTATTTGGTTTCGTTGCTTCTTTTCCGGTAGACGCTAATTCCGAGGGAGCGAACGAAGACTTCGAAGACCAAGATTCAGCACTAGATCAGCAAGGCAAGTCGTAACCTTTGATCATATTCATCCTATGTTTGCAAAAGTAATTTACTTTTATACAATTGCATGCTATTTTCTGTATCAATGCTTATTTAATGGGAGTAGATGTATACCTAGCTGACATTATGCCACCTTGATTATTTGGGATGCCATGTATCCATTGTTAGACCTAGGTTGGGACAATACTAGTTGGACATAATCATTATACCAACATTGGGTTACGTAACTATGCTTAGACATGCTTAGATATACGTTGGGATTTATGTCACATGTTGAATAATGTTAATCTTGACTTAATGAGATATTGAATCGTGGCCGTTAGCCACTGTTGTAAAATTTGTTGTACCATGGCGGGGTTTGCCATTGGTCTTGGTTGAACGAATTGTTTTCCCTCGGGCAAGTGATCGTGCAGTAAAGGGGGGGCTTTCTAGCACATTGGGATGTGGATGTCTTGCCTGAGACAACTTAAGGACTTAATCTTGTGCGCCAATGAACTGGGCCTAACCGTACTACCACATGTCTGGAATGGGACAGACCTAGCTGATTAATTTGCAATGTCTAGCCTTGAGTACTACCAGTTGGTGGTGTGGGTTCCGGGATGGACGGGTAGATTCGCAAGGCGCAAGAGGGGGCCCTAAGGGGCGAGACCTTAGCGGGCAGTACCGAGTTTAGACAGTGCATTGTAAAGGCTTTGTCATGATCTCTCTGCCAACACACCAAAGGAAGTGTGCTTATTGCGCATGGCAACAAGAGACGATCATGTCTTGTGGGTAAAGAAGTACAACCTCTGCAGAGTGTAAAACTATTCGAATATCCGCGTCCGCGGTCATGGACAAGCCCGGGAATTTCACACGGGGTATAGAGTTTACATGAATTGTGGAATGTGGAATTGTTGGGATGTGAACGGGGAGTTCACTGTTGTTTTGTTGTCTAAAGTTAATACTGTTAAATTTATTGGTTGATACTTGTTTTAGATGGTGTAGGGTGATGCCTCGCCATTCTGTTCATGTTATCTACCATTGATCTACCAGTTATTTACTTATCATTTCAAAAATATGCTTTCAACTTATTTATTGTATTTCAATTCAAGTTATTGCTTTCTGCAAATGAACCATATAGCCGTCCTTGTCAAGCCGTGCATGAATATATTGCATCAATTCCCTACGGCTTGCTGAGTACCTTTGTACTCACGGCTTTATGCCCTTGTTGATCAGTTGCTGAGGAAGGATCAGGAAATGCTGAGTATCATGAGGAGGAATTCTATGAAGACTACGTGGATTAGGAATGCGTTCCCCAGACGATTGCCTGTGGCATGTCGAATGGCTCAAGTTATCTTTTCCGCTGCAATAGTATTTGTTTCTTAAGCCTTAATGCATAATGGTGTAAACATTGACCATAAGGTTGTTTGCTTTATTCAATAATAATTTGCTTCTTCTTAGTTAATTCGTTGTATGGAATGATATTTCATCTATGTTTCCACTGTGTGCACTAGCGTGATCCTGGACTAGTGCAGTATACACAGAGGGTTTCGGATTTGCAAATCCGGGTCCCGACAGAGATGGTATCAGAGCCATATCGACTGTAGGTCGCTATCCTAGTTAGCATGGTCTTCAAAATTATTTCTAAATCAAACCAACGAAATTGGTACCTAATAGTTTTCGTCTCCTCTCGTCTTATTCTTAGGTTCTTATTCCTCTCCTTTGCTGAAACATGGTTTTGAAATTTAAATTGATCTTATCTCATGAAACTTCTCAAAACCTCGAGTCTTCTGCAAGGAATCAAATCAAGAAAGATGATGATCAAGCCATCAAAGCCATATCCGAGAGGCCTACCATATAAGATAGGTTTTTGGTGCTCAGCGGTGTTTGAGCATGTTTTCCCTTTTTAGTTTAGCTACGTTTAATCTGCGTATACTAAGATTTTCTTTGCTTGTGTGCTGGTATGTTGTACACTTGCCCCAAGCATGGTGTTGCAACCATACCTCAAGTTGAAAGCTTTATTTGCCTCTTTAATTTGTAGCCTTTTCGGCTGTGTCCTTTTGTCCCTAGGTATTACCTTCTCCCCTAGATGATCTTACCACTTATCTATTTCTTTTCCCTCTTACGTATCAAACCCTTGGATCTACTTCGGAGTGAGTATCAACCATCTTGCCATTGTTCTGGAGCCGATCGCAGTTCGTCCATGGATGCCAGTGCTAGCGCCAACCCCAAGTCCAAATGCTCCACCGCCACCACCAGCAAGTGATGATCGTAACATGGGACATTTTCGCCGCTCGAGACTCGACTAATGAACACAATGATGCGAACATAAACAACATGATGAATCGCCAGAATCGATCGCAGCTGTTCTAGCAAACATGTTGAACCAAGAGAACCAATGCTCAACACCGCTCGTTTCACTCCTCCGAATGCATTCAACCCCGCACCAAAGACTGCCTAGCTCCTTCGAAAATCGCAACTTCAACACCAACAAGAATCCACCTCGGAGGACTAACAACCCACCGCATGAGTCATTTGTTTTAACTGCCTTGAAGTGGGGCATTATGTCAACAATTGCCTAAGGAAGCAAGCTTTGACACCAGTCCGTTTTAATTTGGGATCTACGCCAGTCCAAATGGAGCTAGGTTAAAATTTCCAATTGTAGAGAAGTTGGAAGGAATAAAAGTTTGCAGTGCTAAGGGAATAAGTTGGAAGATGTGCCAGTTGCTAGAGAATTTCCTAATGTGTTTCAGGATGAGTTGCCTGGGATACCACCAAACTGAGATATAGAATTCCCGATTGAGCTAGTTCCTGGAACACCACCCATTTCCAAGAGACCTTATAGGATGCCTGATAATGAGTTAGCCGAAGTAAAAAGACATATTAAAGAGCTGCAAGATCAAGGTTTTGTTCGACCAAGTTCTTCGCCATGGGGAGCGCCAGTTCTTCTAGTTGAAAAGAAAGATGGAACTCAGAGAATGTGTGTAGATTATCGCTCACTCAATGAGGTCACCATCAAGAATAAGTACCCTCTGCCAAGAATTGATGATTTGTTTGACCAACTTCAAGGAGCCGAGTGTTCTCAAGATTGACTGAGATCGAGATATCACCAGCTGAAGATTCGTCAAGAGGATATACCCAAAACAGCTTTTGTTACTCGGTATGGACAGATGAGTATACCGTGATGTCTTTTGGATTGACTAATGCCCCGCCTACTTCATGACCTTGATGAATAAGGTATTCATGGAATATTTGGATAAGTTTGTTGTTGTTTTCATTGATGACATTCTAATCTACTCCAAAAGTGAGGAAGAACATGAGGATCACTTGCGCCAAATTTTAACGGCTAAGAGAGAATCGACTTTATGCAAAGTTCAAGAAATGTGAGTTCGGATGAAAGAAGTTGCTTTCCTAGGACATGTCATATCGGCAGAAGGAGTCGCCGTTGACCCTGGTAAGGTACGAGATGTGCTAAGTTGGGAGTCACCCAAGACGGTACCCCAAATTCGAAGTTTTCTTGGAATGGCGGGATATTATCGCCGTTTCATAGAAGGGTTTTCTAGAAAAGCTAGACCGCTCACTCAACTTTTAAAGAAAGAGAAGAAATTTGTTTGGACACCAGAGTGTGAGCAAAGTTCTCAAGAGCTAAAGAAGTGTTTGACAACTGCCCCAGTGCTTATCCTGCCAGATAATAGGAAGGATTTTGAGATATTCTGTGATGCATCCCGACAAGGACTCGGTTGTGTGCTAATGCAAGAGAAGAAGGTCGTAGCGTATGCCTCGCGACAACTAAGGCCACATGAAGTTAACTATCCTACCCATGATTTGGAATTAGCAGCCGTAGTGCATGCTTTAAAGATTTGGCGTCACTGTCTCATTGGTAATCGTTGTGAAGTTTACACTGATCATAAGAGTCTGAGGTATATCTTTACCCAAGCCGACCTCAATATGAGACAAAGAAGATGGTTGGAATTGATCAAGGACTATGACATTGGGATTCATTATCATCCAGGCAAGGCCAATGTCGTAGCCGATGCTTTGAGTAGAAAGAGTTACTGCAATACTCTGATGATTAAAGAAAGTCAGCCAGCCCTCTATAATGAATTTCAGAAGCTTAGTTTGGAACTGGTTCAGGAAGGGTATTTAGCTACTTTGGAAGTACGCCCTACGTTGGAAGATCAGATTCGAGAAGCACAGGTTGATGATACCGATATCAAGGAGATTAAGAGCAATATGAAGAAAGGAAAAGCCCCAAGTTTCACTGAAGATGAACAAGGTACTATTTGGTATGAGAAGCGATTTGCGTGCGGATCGTAAAGAGCTTAAGGAGTTGATTCTCAAGGAAGCGCATGAGACTTTATACTCCATTCATCCTGGAAGTACCAAGATGTATCAAGACCTCAAGGAAAGGTATTAGTGGCCTAGTATGAAGCGTGAGATTGCAGAGTATGTTGCACTTTGTGATGTCTGCCAGAAGGTCAAGGCAGAGCATCAAAGGACAGCAGGATTGCTGCAGCCATTGAAGATTCCAGAATGGAAGTGGGAAGAAATTGGTATGGATTTCATTACCAGATTTCCTAAGACCCAAGCAGGTTATGACTCGATCTGGGTAATAGTGGATCGATTGACTAAGGTAGCTCACTTTATTCCAGTTAAGACTACCTATGTAGGAGATAAATTAGCAGAGTTATATATGTCAAGGATCGTTAGTCTTCACGGAGTGCCTAAGAAGATAGTTTCTGATAGAGGAAGCCAATTTACCTCTCGTTTTTGGCAGAGTCTGCATGAAGCCATGGGAACTCATCTCAGGTTCAGTACTGCCTATCACCCTCAAATCGATGGACAGACTGAGCGTGTGAATCAGACTCTTGAGGATATGTTAAGAGCTTGTGCCTTAACTTATGGTGCCAAGTGGGACAAGTGTTTGCCCTACGCCGAGTTCTCGTACAACAATAGTTATCAAGTCAGTCTGCAAATGTTGCCTTTTGAAGCCTTATATGGAAGAAAGTGCAGAACCCCTCTCAATTGGAAGGAGACCGGAGAAAGACAATTGTTTGGCCCTGCCATACTGCAAGAAGCCAAAGAGCAAGTCCAATTAATTCGAGACCGTTTAAAGATCGCTCAAAGCAGACAGAAGAGGTATGCAGATAATCGTCGTCGAGATTTGAGTTTGAGCCAAATGATTATGTTTATCTGAGAGTCACCCTCTCAAAGGAGTTAAGAGATTTCAAGTAAAAGGAGAGCTTGCCCTAGATATGTGGGACCGTTCAAAATCTTGGAACGAAGAGGAGAGGTTGCCTACAAGTTAGAATTGCCTTAGTCTTTTGCTGGAATCCATGATGTGTTCCATGTATCGCAGTTGAAGAAATGTCTGCGTGTGCTAGAGGAACAGATGCCATTGGAAGCCATTGATTTGCAAGAGGATCTTACCTACAAGGAGCAACCAGTGAAAATTTTGGATATAGCAGAGCGTATCACGAGGAGCAAGATCATCTGTTTTTGCAAGGTCCAGTGGAGCAATCATTCAGAAGAGGAAGCAACTTGGGAGCGAGAAGAGGATCTGAAGTCCGAGTTTCCCCACCTATTCCCTAGCCAGCCTGAATCTCGGGGTCGACATTCCATTTAAGGGGGGAGGTTTGTAACATCCCAAAAATTGAGGTTTTGGAATGTTAGAAATCAAAGATGAACCATTTGCATTTCTTTGAATTAATTCCAGCTTAATTTGAATTTTCTATAAATGAAAGGATTTAATTTGGCTAAACCTTCATCAAACTAAAGAATTTCAGTTTTAGTTGGGTTCCTTGTGCTCCAAGGAATTTTTTTGTATTTTTGGGAATTTTTCTGAATTTATTTGATTTTATTTGAATTTATTTGATTTTATTCGAATTTCTGGATATTTCTTAAATCGGAAAATGATTTTATTTTCAAAAAAGCCTCTCGGGCCGAATCTCTCCGGCCCACTTCTTTTCTGCTCCGCCCAATCGCCTCGCCCCGGCCCAACTCCACCTCGCAGCCCACCCGGCCAAGCTACTCTCGGCGATTCGATGCGCGACGCGTGGACGGATGCGATCTGACCGCGTCGCCGCCCGCGAAACCCTAGCCGCCGGCCGAGTCCGCCTCGCCAGCCTTGGCGTCCGTGCAGCGTCCGAAGCGCGTTCCCCGAGGCTATAAAAGCCGTGCTGCACCCCGCCCGAGGTCCGCCGTCTCGCGCCGCTTCGTTTGCCCTCTCGCTTGCCGTCCTTAGCGCCTCCGTTGCTCCGTGCGACCTCGTCGAAGATCGCCGTTGAGCCGAGACCTTCCGCCACCTTTTCCTTCGCCGTCGGTGCGTCTCCGCCGCAGCCGTTGGTCCCTTCGCCTTCCCCGAGTCATCCTCTTCCCGATCCGCCTCGTCCCGGATCCGATCCGCCGCGTCTTCGCCGTTGGCCTCGTCTTCTTCCCCGCCTCCGGTAAGCCTCGCGCCGCCGCCGCCGCCGTCGCCGCTGATCTCGGCCGTCGGATTCTGCGGCCGGGCGCTCGATTGCGCCGCGTCACCTCCGACCGCCGCGCGTCGCTCCTCGGCCGTCCGATCGGGTCGAGTGGCGGATCTTTGGGCGCGGGCCCGCCCACGCCGGCGCCACGTCAGCGCCATGTCATCCGCTTGCGTCGGCGCTACCGCGTCGGCCAATCGCTCGCGCGGCCGCGTCGGCCGTCTGCACGGTGAACCGAGGCAGTTCCGTGGACCGCGTCCACCGTGAACCCGATGACGTCAGCGTTGCGCAATAAATCCTTTTCCAGTACAAAAATAAATCCAGAAATTCTGATTTTCTGATTTTTAGCCTTTTTCTGTGATTTAATTTTCCAGAAGCTCGTTCTCCCTCATACGAACTCCGATTGAGGCGATTCAAGTTTCTAAATTTTTCTAAAATTAAGATCTATCTTCCAGAGCCATTTATTTTCAGTTTTGAGCTAGTTTGAGTCTCTGTTTTGTATTTATTTGGTTTCGTTGCTTCTTTTCCGGTAGACGCTAATTCCGAGGGAGCGAACGAAGACTTCGAAGACCAAGATTCAGCACTAGATCAGCAAGGCAAGTCGTAACCTTTGATCATATTCATCCTATGTTTGCAAAAGTAATTTACTTTTATACAATTGCATGCTATTTTCTGTATCAATGCTTATTTAATGGGAGTAGATGTATACCTAGCTGACATTATGCCACCTTGATTATTTGGGATGCCATGTATCCATTGTTAGACCTAGGTTGGGACAATACTAGTTGGACATAATCATTATACCAACATTGGGTTACGAACTATGCTTAGACATGCTTAGATATACGTTGGGATTTATGTCACATGTTGAATAATGTTAATCTTGACTTAATGAGATATTGAATCGTGGCCGTTAGCCATTGTTGTAAAATTTGTTGTACCATGGCGGGTTTGCCATTGGTCTTGGTTGAACGAATTGTTTTCCCTCGCAAGTGATCGTGCGATAAAGGGGTGCTTTCTAGCACATTGGGATGTGGATGTCTTGCCTGAGACAACTTAAGGACTTAATCTTGTGCGCCATTGAACTGGGTCTAACCGTACTACCACATGTCTGGAATGGGATAGACCTAGCTGATTAATTTGCAATGTCTAGCCTTGAGTACTGCCAGTTGGTGGTGTGGGTTCCGGGATGGACGGGTAGATTCGCAAGGCGCAAGAGGGGGCCCTAAGGGGCGAGACCTTAGCGGACAGTAACGAGTTTAGACAGTGCATTGTAAAGGCTTTGTCATGATCTCTCTGCCAACACACCAAAGGAAGTGTGCTTATTGCGCATGGCAACAAGAGCCGATCATGTCTTGTGGGTAAAGAAGTACAACCTCTGCAGAGTGTAAAACTATTCGAATAGCGCGTCATGATCATGGACAAGCCCGGAATTTCACACGGGTATAGAGTTTACATGAATTGTGGAATGTGGAATTGTTGGGATGTGAACGGGAGTTCACCGTTGTTTTGTTGTCTAAAGTTAATATTTATTAAATTTATTGGTTGATACTTGTTTTAGATGGTGTAGGGTGATGCCTCGCCATTCTGTTCATGTTATCTACCATTGATCTACCAGTTATTTACTTATCATTTCAAAAATATGCTTTCAACTTATTTATTGTATTTCAATTCAAGTTATTGCTTTCTGCAAATGAACCATATAGCCGTCCTTGTCAAGCCGCATGAATATATTGCATCAATTCCCTACGGCTTGCTGAGTACCTTTGTACTCACGGCTTTATGCCCTTGTTGATCAGTTCTTGGAGGAAGGATCAGGAAATGCTGAGTATCATGAGGAGGAATTCTATGAAGACTACGTGGATTAGGAATGCGTTCCCCAGACGATTGCCTGTGGCATGTCGAATGGCTCAAGTTATCTTTTCCGCTGCAATAGTATTTGTTTCTTAAGCCTTAATGCATAATGGTGTAAACATTGACCATAAGGTTGTTTGCTTTATTCAATAATAATTTGCTTCTTCTTAGTTAATTCGTTGTATGGAATGATATTTCATCTATGTTTCCACTGTGTGCACTAGCGTGATCCTGGACTAGTGCAGTATACACAGAGGGTTTCGGATTTGCAAATCAGGGTCCCGACACCAGCCTTGGTCTCGAGCCTTTAGCTCCACAGAAGACGTCGGAATCGAAGAAGAACAGCGGCAGAAGGTTGTGTTCAAGCCGATTTAAAAAGATTTTTCATTTAAAATAACTGCCAAAATTCATTTAATTTGTTTTAAGCCAATAAATTATCAGGAAAAATCCAAGAAAAATCTCAAAAATACTTTGAGACATTCTGGACTCAATAAAATATTTTTGGCAAAACTTTATTTTAACTTTGCATAAATTTAAATAGATTTGAACAAAAGGTCAATATACTTAATTTAAAATTAATTCAAATAAATCCAGAAAAATTCAAATAAATTCCAAAAAATCATAAATGCATATTTAAGCAATAAAATAGTATTTGGGCAATTTTGGGATGTTACATCAACCCATATTGTTATTACCACCTTGAAATTACTATTTGTATGCCCTGAAATCATTGTCACCATAGGATTGCTTGTACTCGTTGGATGTTAATATGATGCCAACACGGGAGGCTAGACCGTGAATAGATGCTTAGCTTTGCAACGAGTCATCGAAGATTTTTTGGAAAATGCAACAATGCTGATTAATGACGTATGGAATGTATTTGAAAATGGTGTGGTGATGCCACATGATGAAATTGAGGTACGGAGACCTGTGTGGTTCTGTACCGACGTTGAGTTATTGTTGGTATGTGTTGCACAAAAAAAATCAATTGGGTGGGAAATGATTTAGACTGGGGCAAGTGGCAGAAGGTTGTGTGCCAGTTGGGCCTGTGTGGCAATGGGTTGATGAGAGTTGTGAGGCTGTGTGCCACATTGGGCTGTGTGCCACTGTTGAGTGATGAAAGTCTTGCCTTGGTCAGTTAAGGACTTCACCTTGCAAGTCTTTGAACTGAGTCACCTGCATAACCGCATGTCCGTATGGGACAGACCTAGTTGATTACGGTTCGATATCTTTCCTCCAAACCTCGGGTGACAAAGACACGGGGTGTATCTGTGGGGAGCGTGCACTGCTATGGCTTGGTGCCCATCCAACGGTGTTGATCTGTCTTATACTTCGGCTCTGTGTGAGGGGAGTAATAGTGAAGGCAATAACAGAGAGGTTCATTGGTTAAGGTAGAGGCTCCTAAAAGGCTTTGTTACAGAGGATCACCTGTGTGGTGAGCGGCTGTATCTTGTGGGTGAAGTGTACAACCTCTGCAGAGTGTCAAATCTATTCGAATAGCCGTGTCCGCGGTATTGGACATTGCTCGAGGATTACAGTCAAGGGTTAGATCTTCAAAAATAAAATGTGGAAGGGTTGGCTTTGTGCCAGTGTGAAAATGAATTGATTAAGGATGTGTGCCAAGTTTGCGGAGAAAAACGGTTTAAAGAACTTGGTACTATTATTAACTGTTTCACTGCTTTTAATCCAAATAAATTGTTAGCTTAAAAATGTTGTTTGATGCAAATGAGCATGTAAGCAAATTCTTTGGAATAAGTCTTGCATATAGTAATAGCAATGCATTATGTGCATTACTTGTTGATTGCCTTGAGTACTCACCCCTCCTTGCCTATCAACCCAACATCAGTGGAGGAGTCTACGCCAGCATTGGAGGAGGAGTACATCGAAGAGCCGAACAATTAGGGAGCAAGCCCAGTTGGTTGCCTGTGGCAAGTTGATGAGACTCCACGAAGTTTATTTGCTTTCCGCTGTTATCTTTCAATACTCTAATAATGTAAGCCCTACATGGCAGATCTTATGTAAGGAGACCATAAGGTCGTACAATTCAGTTTATATAAATGTTTGCACTATTTATTATTGTATCACTGTTCCGTCTGTGATGTTCAACCATTTAAAGACTGTGTGTGCTAGCGTGACCCTGGACTAGCACAGAATACACAGAGGGTCCAGATTCTCAGAATCGGGTCCCGACAGAGGTGGTATCAGAGCAGGCTGACTGTAGGTCTTGACCTTAATTAGGTTAGCTGTGTCTAGGAGGATAAAACTATTTTCTAAAAATTTAACAACTTGAGCAAGAATATCATGAAATCTCGACTTATCTTTGCTCTCTTGCTCCATACCTATGCTGAATTCTTATTATTATTTTCTGTCTGTTTTAAATTAAGGCCTGACCAGAGTTGTATTGGCAGATGGTCAGGAGGATCCATACCTTTGGCGAGCGCGCTGGTGGTTATGCCGCGGAGCTATGGAGGATGCTTCAAGTTCTTGGAGGTTCTGATAGGCCCCTTTACCGTGGTCGCACCTGGGCGGTCAACGGTAGAGTCAGAGGCATGGCTACGACGATCACTATCTATGCTCGAGAGCATGCAGGAGCAAGTCGGCCGTTCATCATCACAGTCCGCAGGGTTACTTTCGAGGCTGGGATACAGGAGTCTGCGTGTCTGGCCATGAGGAGGATTGGTCAGGCTTACGCAGGAGAGCTTCAGGACACCATGTTCCATCTACACCCGTAGGAGGGAGGAGCTCCTGGAGGGCAGCTTCTCTTGGAGAGTGATGCGGCGGTTGTGCACCTTGCATGATTCACAGCCGCTCAGGAGCAGGTGATGGACCAGACTGTCCATGAGCTGCGGTCTGTCTATGCCACCTTGGAGGCAATTGAGCAGACTCTACAGGAGACCCGGGCTTTCGCTTTCCCGCGGATCGCAGAGTTGGAGGACGCGCTCTATGCCGGACCGCCACAGGCCGAGATGGAGCTTGACGAGGAGGAGGACCCTGAGGATTTGGTGCCCGAGCTAGAGGAGCTTACGACCAGAGGTCGAGCTTGAGGGGCAGGATTCTCGCGCCAAGAATAAGAGGGGGATGGTCACAGACCGCTTAGCCCGATGCCGGAGCACCCGCCGGTGTATTCTCTGGGGGAGCCGCAGCCGGGATGGCTCGATGAGTGATCGAGTCTAGTCAGGTGTAGTGTCGAGACTCGAGTGTTTGAGTCGCGTCTTTTGTTTTAGAGTCACCATTAGGTGTGAGTTGTTGTGAGTCTTAATGTTTGTTTACTTGCTTTGGTGTGTGAGTGTCTAGTATGTGTTGCATTGCCCTTAGGCAGTTGTGAGCAACCATACTATTTTACTAAACTAATAAAGTTGCTAAATAATTTAAGTTACACCTGCCTCCCCCGCATAAGTTCTTTTACTTGTCTATGCTTTCTTCTTCTTTTCTTAACCTTGGAAGCTTTCAACAGATGGTGAGGACTCGCGGTAATGTTGGAGCTAGCGAAAGTGGCGTCAATCAGGCGGAAAACCAGAATGAGGAACCAATTCCTCAACCGCCGTAGGTTGATCTGCAGAATTTGGGAGCTTTCCTAGCTGCCCAAACCCAGCTCATGAATACTATGATGCAGACCATGCAGTAGATCTTCAACCAAGCTGCTGCGAATGCTCAACCAGGGGGTAACCAGGGACCACACCCCTATTCCAGATTGTCAGAATTCATGAGGACTCATCCACCCACGTTCTCAGGCAATGCCAATCCGTTGGAAGCAAATGACTGGTTGAGGACGATCTAAAGGAAACTACACATAACCCAGTGCGTAGGACAAGAGAGGGTACTCTATGCCTCTCATCAGTTGGAAGGAACTGCTGCGGAATGGTGGGAAAACTTCTATGCAGCACATGAAGACCCACAAGGAATCACTTGGGAGGAATTCACCACAGCCTTCCGACAGTACCATGTACCAGAAGGTATCATGGATCTTAAGAAGGAAGAGTTCCAGAATCTTAAACAGGGGGCCAATCAGTGGCCGACTACCTAAATAAATTCACCCAATTGGCACGCTACGCACCAGAAGATGTAGCGATGGACAAGGCCAAACAATCCCGCTTTATGAAGGGATTGAATGCTGGGCTACAAGTGGAACTGATTACCCACACCTTTCCTGACTTCCAGGAGCTAGTCAACAAGGCTCTCATCTTGGAGGATAAACGTCGGGAGTTGGACGACAACCGAAAGCGCAGGATGGCGTAGCAAGGGGGTCGTCATGGTCAACAGAGACAGAGGACGGCACCTCAACAATTCATCCGATTCCAGCCCAGGGGCAGTGACAGGGCACCACAGCTGGCAAACCGTCCGGTGGGCCAGAATGTTCAAACTCTAGCCAGAGCGGTGGTACAAGCTGGAGGAAATTCTCAGGCAACGGGAAGGCGTTGGTATCACTACAACGAACTAGGGCACGTTGCCAATAACTGCCCTAAGAAGGGAGGTGTCACCCCCGTTCGCTTTAACTTAGGGAACACACCCACAAGGACTCCAGTGCCGAATGTGAATCGTGGAGCAACGTCATCGTGAAAGACCATGTGGAGGTCTATCCTTGTGTGTGATGAGTAATTGACGAGTTTTGAGCTTGGTTTGATTTGAATTGAATTGGATTTGAAGCAATTTGAGTGTTGGGTGCTCTTCTTAGTGCTACTAGGCCTAGGGTAGTAGCACCGACTATTGAGAGCAATTACGATCGATTAATGATTTTGGGATAATCATTGAATATCTTTGTGGGCATTGCTATGTGAAAGGTTTTTCCTTGTCTTTGATGGTTGCAGGGCGACGGTGCTAGGTCATGGTGAGGCGGAGGATGACCGGGACTAGGCGAGGAGCGTCGGAGGTCCAGACGATTGGGAGATCGCCGGAAGATGATCGGAGACGGAGTCCAGGCATGTCAAGAAGACAATGAAAGGAGATGATGCTAGCTAGATGCCGCGTGGATCAATGAGGGCCGTCGGATTGAGGTCTAGTTGATAGGTTAGCGCGTCTAGGTAGTATGCTTTGAAAACCGTGCAAGAAAACCCGGTATGTGTGTGGGTTTTGGGTTAGCCCTTGCATGACTGTGTGTGTGGGTTAATCCTAGCCCTTAGATAAGTGCTCTAGGGTTGAGGGACTCATCCAAGGGTGGTAGGTGGCCCAAGAGTAGTATAAACACGGGTGGAGGGGTAGCCTCCTCCCTTAGAAGGATTTTGAGGTTTTTGAATGCTCCTTTGAGCTTTGCCCACATGAAAGTTAGGCTTTGTAATCTCTCCTTCCAGAAATGAAAGTTTTATCCATCCAACTATGAATTTGTTTTGCGCATTTACATTATGTCTTTACTTTACGCAATTTAAATTCAGCTTTTACTTTCCCGCAATTACATTCTCGTAATTTACTTTGACGCAATTTGGATTTGCCTCCCCTCCTTCTAAATGTTGTTGATCTTGGATGTTTTGAGTGTGTTCATATGGTTTTACATCTCTTTTGCACTCTTGGATTGAGTAGAGAACATCTTTTCTTTCAAGTTCCAACTTTGTTCAGAACTTGTTCTTTGGGCAGCATTTAGTATTTGATTTTTATAAAAATCTAGAAAAATCCTTTTTAAGTGATTATTATTGGAGGAGGTGCGGGCCTCTGATATCCACTTGCAGAAAAATTTTGGAGTTCACTTGTTGCACCGTTTGGGCGCCATGAGGTGAAAACGGAGCCCCAAACTTTCTGCTCGAAGTTCTTGACTGACTGTGTTCTTCGATTTTTCCTGTTTTTTTTGTAATGATTTTTTAGTAGAAATTTGGTGGAGTTCTTTACGACGCTTCTGTGCATAGGGAGAAAAATTCACAAATTTGTTTGAGCTGCCGAAACCCACCAACCATCTGTTCAAATTTAGGATAATTTCTGGAAATTCTGCTTTTGCTTTTCTGAAAGTGACTTTTGTGATTTGAATTGATGTCCTTTCTAAAAGTAAGAGTTGTATTGATTCCTCTTTATCTTGGACACTAGACAACCAGGATTGTGACTCAAAAATCCCCACATATTTTATGGTACTTATCCATGCAAGCTAGGGGTACACATAGTTGTCTAGTTTTTCGGGGTTTTCACGATTTCCTTTGAGCGATCTTGTCGAGGTTTTTGTTGGAGTATTTTGGGGGGAAATTTATTTGCGACCATTTAGCCCCCCTCTGTTCGCCATCTCGATCCTTCACATCGGCCACTCTGTCTCAAGCAACCACGCGAGGCCGAGTCAACCACATCACCGCAGATGAGGTCCAGAATGTTTCAGACGTTGTACTAGGTAAGTTCCTAGTAAACTCAGTACCAGCTACTGTTTTATTTGATTCTGGAGCTTCACATTCATTTGTTTCCTGAGATTTTGCTGTTCAAAATGAATTAGATATTGTGAATCTTAAATGTGTGCTTATAGTCCAATCCCCTGGATCAGAACTCCGATCCATGGTAGGATGTTTTGGGGTAAGGCTAGTAATTAATGGAATAGAGTTCCTAGCGAACTTAATTATCCTAAATACCCAAACCCTGGATGTTATCCTGGGAATAGATTGGTTAACTAAGCACAAGGCAGTGTTGGACTGCAGACGAAGAGTCATATCAGTTGAGAGCCGGAATGGGAAGAGGATTGAATTTGAGGCAACAGCAGTGCGGGATGGACAGTTGATGGTCAACAACATGAAGACCGTCAGCCTAGAGGATGTACCGGTGGTCAATGAATATCTGGATGTTTTTTCAGAGGATTTACCTGGGATGCCACCGGATAGGGATATCGAGTTCGTTATAGAACTTGTACCAGGGACAGCTCCCATAGCTAAGAGACCCTACCGGATGTCCACATATGAGTTGGTAGAGATGAAGAAGCAGATTGAAGAGTTGTTGGAAAAAGGGTTTATAATACCTAGTTCATCGCCATGGGGAGCACCAGTCCTGTTCATCAAGAAGAAGGACAGGAGTTCTAGGATGTGTATAGACTATCGTGCACTCAATGATGTGACGATAAAGAATAAGTATCCGCTACCCAGGATTGATGACCTATTTGATCAGTTGAGAGGAGCAGGAATCTTCTCCAAGATTGATCTCCGATTGGGGTATCATCAGTTGAAGATCTGATCAGAGGATATATCGAAGACTGCATTTTCATCGAGATATGGGCACTATGAGTTCACAGTTATGTCCTTTGGATTGACGAATGCACCGGCAAATTTCATGGACTTAATGAATAAGGTTTTTATGGAATACCTGGATAAGTTCGTGGTCGTGTTTATAGATGATATCCTTGTCTACTCCAAGACGAGGGAAGAGCACGCTGAACATTTAAGGCTAGTCCTTGAAAAGTTAAGGGAACAACAGTTGTTCGCTAAGTTTAGCAAATGCGACTTCTGGAAGAAATTCTTGTGGACATTAGAATGTGAAAAGAGTTTCCAGGAGTTGAAGAAGCGGTTGACGTCAGCACCAGTATTGGTCTTACCTGATGTTCATCAAAGCTTTGACATTTATTGTGATGCATCGCGGCAAGGATTAGGGTGTGTATTGATGCAAAACAGAAAGGTAGTTGCATATACATCGAGGCAATTGAGGCCACATGAGGAGAATTATCCGACCCATGATCTGGAATTGGCAATCGTAGTGCATGCACTGAAGTTATGGCGTCACTATCTCATCGGAAGTAGATGTGAAGTGTATACAGATCATAAGAGCCTTAAGTATATCTTCACGCAAGTTGACTTAAATATGAGGCAAAGAAGATGGCTAGAGTTGATTAAAGACTACAATGTTGGAATCCATTACCATCCTGGTAAACCTAACATTGTGGCTGATGGCCTGAGTCGGAAGAGCCACAGTGTAAATACACTGTTGGAATCAAGTCAGAGTGAGTTGAGTAAGCAATTTCAGAAAATGAGGTTGGAAGTAGTGCCAGAGGGATTTTTGGCTACTTTGGAGGTAAAACCTACCCTGGAGGACCAGATCAGAGAAGAACAAAAAGATGACGGTAAGATCAAAAGAGTCAAGTCTAAGATGGATGAAGGAAAGGCAAAGGATTTCAAACTGGATGATCAAGGCACTATGTGGTTTAAAGGACGTATCTGTGTGCCGAACAAAAAGGATCTGAACCAGTTAATCTTGGAGGAAGCTCATGACTCAAAGTATTCAATCCATCGAGGAAGTGCCAAAATGTACCAAGACCTGAAGGAAAGATTTTGGTGGCCAAGCATGAAGTGGGAAGTTGCAGAGTATGTCGCATTATGTGACATGTCAAAGAGTCAAAGCAATGCATCAGAGGTCAGCAGGACTATTGCAACCCCTAAAGATACCTGGATGGAAATGGGAAGAAATTGGTATGGATTTCATAACCGGTTTACCTAGAACTCAAGGAGGGTATGGCTCCATATGGGTTATAGTGGATCGTTTAACTAAAGTTGCGCATTTCATACCGGTAAAGACCACTTACTCAGGATATTGGTTAGCAGAATTATACATAGCAAGGATTGTTTGTCTGCACGGCGTTTCAAAGAAAATAGTGTCTAACAGAGGTACTCAATTTACCTCAAGGTTTTGGGGTAAACTGCATGAGGCAATGGGAACTCGTCTAAATTTCAGTACAGCATACCATCCACAAACAGATGGTCAAACTGAGAGAGTTAACCAGATATTGGAAGATATGCTGAGAGCTTGTGCTTTAGCATATTCTACTTCTTGGGACAAGTGTTTGCCCTATGCTGAGTTCAGCTACAATAACAGTTATCAGGCAAGTTTACAGATGTCTCCATTTGAAGCTCTGTATGGCCGATCCTGTCGAACACTGTTGAATTGGAATGAGACCGGTGAACTACATGTTTTTGGTGCAGATATACTTCAGAAATAGGAAGAACAGATTACCATAATCAGCGACGGACTGAAGATTGCCCAATCAAGGCATAAAAGTTATGCCGACAATCATCGTCGGGAATTGAGCTTCGAACCTAAAGATTTTGTGTATCTCAGAGTTACACCACTCAAAGGAGTCAGAAGATTCCATGCAAAAGGGAAGCTCGCACCCAGATATGTTAGACCTTTCAACATCTTGAGTCACAGAGGTGAAGTTGCGTGCCAATTGGAGTTGCCACAGTCATTGGCAGGGGTATATGATGTATTCCATGTGTCGCAATTGAAGAAATGCCTTCGGGTGCCAGAAGAACAAACACCTTTGGAAGCAATCGAGCTACAAGAAGATCTGACTTATAAAGAGCATCTGGTGAAGATTCTGGACACAATGGACAGAGAAACAAGGAACAAGTCAACGCGCTTTTGCAGAGTTCAATGGAGCAACCATTCGGAAAGTGAGGCGACTTGGGAAAGACAAGAAGATCTGATGAAGGAGTTTCCTGACCTATTCTGTAGTCAACCCTGAATCTCGAGTTCGAGATTCTGTTAAGGGGGGAGGATTGTAACACCCTAAAATTTGCCATATTTTAAATTTTAGAGTTATTTTGATTTTTGAGAATTTATGGAAATTTATTGGAATTTATTTTGATTTACTCAAATATGGTCACTCTTGAAGTCAATTAAAATAAAATAAAAATTTATGCAAAATTTTATTGGAATATTTTATTTAAGTTCAAAATGTCTTAAAATATTTTCCAGAATTTTTTTTGGAATTTTCCCAGGTATTTTGCTATTTATTTTGGCTCTGTTTATTTATTTGATTTATTTTAAATCAAAAATGTTTTTAAAACGCGAGTGAATAGTACCGGGCCGGCCCAACACTGTGCTTAGCCCGGCCCAGCACACCGAAACCCTAGGATCGCGCCATCCGATCGTGATCTAACGGTTGTGAGCGCGCCGCATCATTGTGCATTGTTGGCCTTCCAATCGAGTCCGCGTGGACAGATGAGAACGCCGATGACCGTTACCGTCGGTTTCGCCACCTGCAGTGCGCACGTCGAGGCTCCTTTAAGTGCACCGATTAGCGAGTTTGGCAGAGCTCTTCACGCTGCATCTTTTGACTCCTCGCACGCCTCCCGAGCCGCTGCCGTTTGCCCTCAAGAGCTCGCCGAAGTATGCTAAAGACTTCGCCGCAGTTCTTTGCCCTTTGCTCCCCGTCTGTTAGGGTTCCACCGTCCCCAAGGTCTCCGTCGTGCTCGCCGTGCCAAGATGCGTTGATCCCGTCAGTTCTTCTCGTCGGACTCGCCCTCTAGCACCGTCGCCATGGTCATCGTCCTCAGCTCCGGCAGCCTTCTCTTCTGCGCCACTGCCAACCTCGCCGAACCCCGTCGACCGTTTGGTCCACATCCTCCCTCTCCTGTTTAAATCCTAGCGTTAATCATGACTGTTAGATCTAGTATGGACGTCAGAGATTAGTTCTTGAGTTCTTGTGTTAGATGCGATCTAGTCCATTGGATCGTTTTTGAATGCTTGATATAGTGCCACGTCGCTAAGGTGAACAGTACACCGCTCGGGTACCGTGGGCCGTTGGATTGGATCTGTGCGGTGATTGCGAGTTCGAGCGGTGTTGCGTGAATCCGCGCCCTTCAGATTTGAACGTGTGGCACGGATGCCGCCGCACCCTCACCAAATCATGTGTGGACACGTGTGCGAGTTGACCCGGGGCGCGACCGAATATAGGTCGTTAGTTTCATGCGGACCGCCGAGATTTCGCCGCATGTCTTCGCGTGAACCGAGGCATCGCTAAGTCGGCGCGTGCGCTGGCCGTTGGATTTGTGAGCGCCGTTGGATGTGTGACGCGTGGGGGCGTGGACCGCGAGGCGTTGCTGAGTCTGCACAGGAGTGGATCGTTGGATCTGAGAGCGCCGTTCGATGGCCGACGCGTGTCACTTGAATTTCGAAGCGTCTCAGTGCAGCGCGTGTGATCTGGCCGTTGATCCTTGGACGGCCATGATTGCGCCACGTGGCTAAGATCTGACCGTCGACCGGGATTGATCGAGATGCTGACATGTGTCCTTGCGCGAATCCCGAGGTGGTGAAAGGCTTTGTTATAGACGATCACCTGTGTGGTGAGCGGCTGTATCTTGTGGGTAAAGTGTACAACCTCTGCATAGTGTCAAATCTATTCGAATAGCCGTGTCCGCGGTATTGGACATTGCTCGGGGATTACAGTCAAGGGTTAGATCTTCAAAAATAAAATGTGGAAGGGGTGGCTGTATGCCAGTGTGAAAATAAATTGATTATGGCTGTGTGCCAAGTTTGCGGGGAAAAACTGTTTAAAGAAATTAATACTATTATGCGTGATTAGCTGTTCTCTTCTCTCTAGGTTGAGTTCCCTCAGTCTTATAATTCTAGCAGTTGTTGGGCCCCCTGGGTAGACAGGGTCTGTGTGCACTCCTAATTTGGGATCTAGAGTCAGCTTCCCTATGTCAGTCATTGAGGAGGATGAGAGCGAGTCTGAGCCGTAGTGAGTCTCTTCTATCTTTTTTATGCTCTATAGCCATCCAGTTTGCAGTTTTCTGGACTTCTTCTCCTCATTCTGTATTTCTGGTTTCCATTGAGTTCATTTGGGTTCTTCTTCACCTAATTATGCTAATAACTCATTTTAACCAGATTTGTGCTTAAATTGATTCACTTGTTCAGGGGGAGTTTTGGAATCTGTTCGTGCATTGCATATAGACTGCATTTTCTGTTTTATGAGCTTTGTCTATTATGCAAATAATTTAATCTTCATGCAATACATCATACTACATCATTTGAAGAAAATCACTAGCTTAGATATGTCCAAGTTCATTTATCTTGCTAAGCTTTAAAAAAATGAACATAAGCTTAAAATGAAAAACTTGATGAAACATGTTGCTTTTACTTGCTAGGCTTCTTCTCTAGAGGTTTGTGCCATAATTTGAGAAATTTTGGAGTTCTCTAGAGTCCCTATAGCAACTTGGGTGAAACTAGTTTGTTTCATACTTGAGTCCTTCATATGCTCATAAATCAATGTGATAAAATGAAAATTTAATCAAAAATGACTCTATTTGTGCGCATTCGACTCAACACCTTACATTTACAAGACAGCTTCCCATTGAACTTGGGATGAACTTGGAATGCACAGTGTATGACCGAGACCATCCTCTTAAGAGTTAATCTTGAGATGGTCGCATATGGCTTGATTCATTTGCTTGAAAAAGAAAACTGCAAATAAATAAAAAAAACATAAGTGGGTAAAGAATGCAAATAATGTCAAACATTTGTACCCCACTATGTCTTTTAAAGTTCTTAAAGCAAAAATTGCATTAAGTGATAAATGAGCCCGAAGGACCTTGTATGCTCTTCTAGACTCCCCAAAGTGTTGAGTAGGTTGAACTCTAGGTTTTCCTTTTGATCCTTAGAGTGGCTTTTCTTCTATTTTTGAAACTAATGCTAAGTGTTGCACTTGTCAAATCTTGCTAAAAATGAAATATTCAAAACTAAGCTTGTATTTGCACTTGGGCGTGTCTTCGACTAGTCTCATCTAAAATTGACTAGCTTGGTATCATATCTTGTTATTATGATCTCTTGGATAATCTTCAAAGCTCTTTAGATGCATTTCATGCATACATGTTGAGAAAGGGGGAGACAATATAAAATCTTGATGCCTATATTGCCAAAAGGGGGAGAAATTGAAGGAAAAACATCATTAAAAGGATAAAAATGAAAAATGTGTCTTGAATCTTATGATTTTGTTGAACATTTACAAATCTTAAGAATCAAAAAATTTTATGAGTTTTTATTTGATTTTTAGAGCTTTTTGTGGAAAACTTGTTCTTTCTATTACCTTTCTCTAAAATCTGTCTTACCAACTTGGTCATGTTCTCAGTCTCTTCTCTCTGGACCATTTTTGGTTTTGCAATCAAATTGCTTTCTTCTCTCATTCAAACTCAAATTTATGCCTTTTATGATGTTTGTCAATATACTCATCAAGGTGGAGATTGAAAGACCATGTGGAGGTCTACTCATGTTGGTGATGAGTAATTGACTAAATTTGAGCTTGGTTTGCTCTAGTTTGAGTTTGATTTGAATTGAATTTTAATATAAAGCAATTTGAGTTGTGTCTGCCACGGGCGGCACTACCGGCCATGTGGGGCGGTAGTGCCGGTCTAGCGGCAGTATCGGCTGGGGGAGCGGTAGTTATATTCCAGAGAGAGGTGTTCGTTGGTTCTTTAGGGGAGCGGAAATACTCGCCATGTGGGAGCGGTAGTGCCGGCCGAGCCGTACTACCGGCCCCAGGAGGCGGTAGTACCAGACAATAGAGCGAATATTGAGTTTGAATTTTGATATTGCTTGAGATTTATTGCATATTAATTTGGACATTGCTATGTGATGTGTTTCCTTATTTTTTATGGTTGCAGGTCGACGAAGCTAGATCATGGTGAGGCGAAGGATGATCGGTACTAGGCGAGGTGCGCCGGAGGTTCAGACGATCGGGGATCGCCAGAAGATGATCAGAGACGGAGTCGTGGCAAGTTGTGAAGACAAGGAATGGATGAGATGCTAGCTAGGCACATCAATGAGGGCCATTGGATCTTGGTCTAGTTGATAGGTTAGCGGGTCTAGTTAGTGTGCTTTGAAACTGTGCAAGAAAACCCATTATGTGTGTGGGTTTTGGGTGAGCCCTTGCATGGCTGGTTGAGTGGGTTAATCCTAGCCCTTGATGAGTGCTCTAGGGTTTAGAAGCTCATCCAAGGGTGGTAGGTGACCCAAGAGTAGTATAAATAGAGGGGTAGGGCTAGCCCTCCTCCTCTTGAAGGTTTTGAGGTTGTTGTGCTCCTTTGAGCTTTGCCCACTTTGTTACGAGGCTTTGTAAACCTCTCTTCTAGAAATGAAAGTTTAATCCATTCCACTCAATTCTGAATTTACTTTCCGCATTTATATTATGCTTTAAATTCAGTCTTTAAATTCCGCAATTTACATTCTTGTAATTTACTTCTTGCACATTTGGGTTTGCCTCCCCTCCTTCTAAATGCTTGTGGATCTTGTGCTGAGGATGTATGATTGATGGATGAGTCTTTTTCAGACCATATCCCAATCATATAAGCAAATCTTGTGTTCTTCTTTGCAAGAAACCGATTTTTTGTTCTTGAGAGGATGATTCTTGGAAGATCGGGTTTTTGGTGTTCTTGACTTGTGTTCTAGCATGCTACGACAAGTGGGAAGCCATTTAGGATCATTTTGATCATCAAGAACCCACGAGCTAGCTAAGAGCAAAGTTTTTGTGCTTGAACCCATTTTTGTGCATCCTTTCGTAAATTTGAAAAAGGAGAAAACTTTGACGTCAATTCTTGCAATCGCTGGTTGGAATATGTTCCTGACATCCATAGGAAGGTGTCCACAAAGTTTGGATTAGTGGATCAAAATATTCCTCGATTTTTCTTTTTGAACTCATGCTAAAATCACTGTTCATATGCCTATTTTTACTGTAGCTACAATACTCTGGTTTTACCGCCCCTATATGGGAGGCAAAATGAGATTTTTTAGCAAAATCCGGCACTACCGGCCGTAGTGCCGGCCTCCAGGCCAACGGCTAGTAAACTAGCCATTGCGCAGAACCCCAAAGACTATCACTAACTAGGCGCAGAGTGCCGCCGAGCGGCAAGATCAAATTTCCACGGCAAGATCTTGCCGCCCTCGGCAGAACTCGAGCACCTCTCTGGAATATAACTACTAGCCTCATTGGGGCGGTAGTACCGACCGAGCGGCAGTACTGGCTCTCATAAGCGGTACTGTCGGCCCAGTGGTACTACCGGCCTCAAATGAGCGGTAGTGCCGGCCATAGGGAGAAAATCAGTTTTTTTTCATAAAAACATTTTCTCCAAACTATGAAAGATTGATTCTTTCAGCTATGTGATGATCAACACATAATCAAGACAATTTGCAAACCCTATTCACATGCTCCAAAGAATCGCATTAAACCTTGAACTTATTTGCAAAACACATTCGCAAATAAACCAAGAACCTATGAGATCAATCCTCTTAGCCATGTGATGATCAACACATGATCAAGTCAATTTGCAAAACACATTTGCAAACCCTATTCACATGCTCTAGGATTGAAACCCATAACCTCGAGCTCATTTGCAAAACATATTTGCAAATAACAAATCCAATTGATTAACTCCGATCTTGAGCCATGAGATGATCAATACATGAACATAACACTTTGCAAAACACCTTTGCAAATGCTTATCTCATGCTCCAAGATAAGAACCAATAAAACCACATTTTGCAATCACAAAGTATAAACCTTTCTTAGCCTTGTGATAATCAACACATGATCAAGTCACAAGCTAAGACTCTGATGCATGAGCTCTCTATTTGCAAAACATGCAAACATCTAGCTCCATGCAAACCACAAATCAAACTCAAGTGCATGAGCTCTCTATTTGCAACACATACAAATCTCTAGCTCCAAGCAAACCACTTTAAACCAAATTGCTTGAGCTCTCTCCTTTTGCAACACATGCAAAACTTAGCTCCAAGCAATACTAAAGCAAATTGAGAATTCAAATAATGAAGCAAGCATGAGCTCCCTTATTTGCAACACATGCAAATACTTAGCTCATGCAAAATCCAAACAAAGAGAGTGAGCTAGAGTGAACCAGATTGAGTTCATCAACACGTGATAAAGCTCAAGCTAAAAGACTCAACCCCTCTTAATAGTACGGCAACCTAACTAGCAACCCGGTCTCCCATCCAAACACCAAGATCGGTAAAAGACTAGGAACACATCCTTAGCCCCAGCTAGTTATACCTTTGCCTCTAGCGATCCACTTGGAGTTTTTATGATATCCAATCATCTTCTCTCCAGGATCGAGTCTCCTTCTTCTTGTTCATCAACACATGATGAATTTTCTTCTAGCTCTTCTCTTTACTTCGGGATCTCCTCATGAAGCTCATCAACACATGATGACTTTTTCTTCCCGATTCTTCATTTTCTTGGACTCAACTGTAAGGACCCGAATCCACTGATTCGAACCCACTGTGTTTACCGCACTAGTCCCAGGATCAACGCTAGTGCACACAGCTTAACATTGGTACATATCACATCATACACAACGATAATAGAATAATAGTTCATTTATTGATATAGCTAAATGTATGATCTTATGACCAACTTACATTATTAAGCCACGCAGGGCAAGACTGAGAATATAAACTAATAATTAAGCAATGGAAAGTAGAAACGTAGATAGCTCATCACCACCACAGGCAACCAACAAGGCTCGGACCCTAATGACTCGTGTCTTCTTGGACCTCATCTTCCAACACAGTGTAGATTCTTCAACTGTTGATTATTGTTATTTGGCAAGGGTGAGTACTTAAAGCACTCAACAAGTTGTGCATGAATGCGCTTCTATTTATCTATATGTAAGGCTTATTCCAAAGGATAGGCTATCATGGCTATTTTGCAATAAGCAACATTTATGAACAAATACAATAATAGATTGTAAAGAATGTAAAACGAATAGCAATAATAAATAAATTCAGTATTTCTCAAGTAAACCAAGTTTCCAATCCTAAGTCAAATTTCATCTTCCATATGGCAATCCTGCCATCCCAACCAAGTTGTCCAATTTATTAAACTAACCCTTAATCAGTAATTCCCGAGCATTGCTCAATACCATGAGCACGGCTATCCGAATAGTTTCACACTCTGCAGAGGTTATGCACTTTACCCACGTGATACAACCAAACACCACAAAGGCGAGAGATTATAACAAAGCCTTTACAATGCTCTATCTTAATCCGGTACTACCCGCTAAGGTTTCAACATCGCGGTCTCAGAAACCACATCCGTGGCCCCTCTTGCGCCATGTGAATTACACCACGACAGGGAACTCACACCGACCACGATAGTATCAACATTAAGACTTTGCAAATTACTCACTAGGTGGCCCATACCGCACATGTGGTTGCATGATTGACTCAGTCAAAGGCTTGCAAGGTTAAGTCCTTAGTGTGATCAAGGCAAGACTTCCACATACCATCTCGCCCATCGGGCCCACCTTGGCCTCCTCGCCTTGCCACTTGCCCCAATCTAAGTGATTATCACCCGCTTGATTACCAAGCACCACGTGCCATCAACAATTCAACATCGCTATGCGTGACATGACTTGCCACAACAACTCAATCTCATCGTGTGATCCCACATGACACACAAGTTCATAACATTGTTCCATATTCCATTAATCAAGATTAATTATCAATGGTGATGACACATGTGATGACGTGGCATGGCTAAGCAACTAATACGAACTAAACCTCCAATGTTGATTATAATTATTAACCAACTATGTTAAACCAATCTAGGGTGACAATGGATCATGGCATACAATGACAAGGTAGGGTATAGACCAATCTGGTATTTTAGCTAAGCCCAAACTAATTTGAAACAGTTGTATAATTAAAATATATGCAATAGTGTAAATCAAACATAGCAATTTTACAAACATGGGTTCAACATGATCAAAGCACAACTTGCCTTGGAATAGGTCCTGATCTTGATCTGATGTTTGCTCTTGAGTTGCTTGATCTTCCTCCGAAGCGTCGCACAATTCAACGTCTACGCGTACCGAAGAAGAAAAGCAAATAAATGCCAAACCAGAGAGCAATTGAACTCCAAAAATCAAATAAAATTCACCATTAAATAGATCTCAATTTTACAAATTTTTAGAAACTGGAATCACTCAAATCCGAGTTACGATGCAAAAGATATAGCCTTTTGAAGTTTGAAATAAATATCAAATCGAAATTCGAAATTAACAGATTTATTTTTATTCGAAAAAGCAATTTATGACGTCGATGACGCCACGCTGACGCCAGCCACAGCGCCAAAGAAATCGACGCCACGTATCCCGGCGCATAGACTAGGTCCACGAGACCTCCTCCGTCCACCGCGGACCGGCCCACGACGCCGGCGCTATACCGACACGCGCAGACGGCCAGATTGGTCGCAGCGACGACGACGATCCGAGCACACGAACCCGATCGAACGGACGCGCCGAAAAGCTACGTGGCACAATCTCGACCGAAAGACCTAGATCGAACGGCCCAAGCTTTGAACCCGGCGATGAAGATGCGGCGAAAGCTCACCGGACCAAGACGACGACCAAGGCGCGGCGTTTGGCGTGCTTCCGGCGAGATGACGCCGCGGATCCGGTTCAACGCGACAAGATGAGCTCAAATCGGTTCCGTCGCGGCGAAGAACTCCCGCTGCCGCCGGATTTCGCGAAACTCCTGGCGACGCTGCGTACTTCCGCGAGCTTTGGCGACAAGACACGATGATTCCAATGACGAGGAGCGGGCAAACGGCGGCGCAGATGGTTCAACATCGGGCGGGATCCGCAGCTTAAATAGCCCCTCGGCGATCGTGTCCGAGACGGAGTTCGCTCAGCATGCTGCGGCGCCGTCCGAGTCCGTTACGGCGACGATTCCCGGAGACGACGGTCTCAACCGCCCACGCGCCGTGAATCGGACCGCCTCCCGCGGCGCGTGGCGTGGCGAAACCGGTCCTCCACGCGCCCCGATCCAACGGCTAAGGATCGCTAGGGTTTCATCGTTTGGGAAAACGCCCACCCTCCGATCAAGATCCGACGGATGCGCGATTCCATCTAGAAAACGGGCCGAACAGTGTGGCGCAAGAGTCGGGCGCGCAAAATGGGCCCAAGCGCCAAAGATTTGGGCTCGCCCGATCTTCGCATTTGAATTTTTAAAAGATTTCTTATTTAAAACAATTCCGAAATTCATTCCATTTATTTTAAGCAACAAAAAACCAGAAAAATCCAAGAAAAATCTCAAAAATACTTTGAGACATTCTGGACTTAAATAAAATATTTTTGGCAAAACTTTATTTTAACTTTGCACAGATTTAAATAGATTTGAATCAAAGGCAATAAACTTGATTTGAATTTAATTCCAATAAATCCAGAAAAATCCAAATAAATTCCATAAAATCACAAATGCACTTTCAAGCGATAAAACTTAATTAAGTTGAATTTTTGGGATGTTACAAACCTCCCCCCCTTAATGTAATCTCGACCGAGATTCGTATTAGCTAGAGAATAGGTTCGGGAATTCTGACTTCAAATCTTCTTCACGCTCCCAAGTGGCTTCACTTTCCGAATGATTGCTCCACTGAACTCTGCAAAAATTAAGCTGAATTTTTGGGATGTTACACCAACCTACTTCACAACTCATGGAAGATTGTTAATCCAATAAACACGGTTGTCTCAATCATCAATGCACTCCATTAACACATAATGGAAGCTCCCAAGATCGATTGAGCACAACCCAAATCAATTTGAATGATTAGTTTTATCTTGATTACTTTGATGCAACTAATACTTCATTATACTCAAGAACTTTTCGTTTGTCCTTAATCAATCAAGAATACTATCAACACATGATGAAGCGTTCTTTGATTGATTGAAAGACAAGCGAATCTCAATTTAAATTGATATGAATATATATATAACTACACAAGTTTCATATACTCATTTTGATGGATTCTCAAAGTAATGATCCAATATGTTAGAGTGATGGAAAGGGATCAATACTCTTGAGATCATCAACTACAGAATAAACTCCATTAAATATGTGCATATAAATAATTGAACTTGGAATCAATATGCACATAATCAATCTTGGATAGCATTTGAGTTTATCCTATATTTGCATGAGTATATTATAACTACACAAGTTATATATATACCCAAAGGGTTGTTTCAAAGTCTTGATCTTTTATATTATTTGGCAAGAAGACATAGATCAATACTATTAAAACATCAAGTAAAAGTACGAACTCCCCCTAGATGTGTGCATCCATGTAATATATGGAATTAGAAACATAATGCACATCTTTAATATATAAGCAATGGAAGAGTTCATCTTTTAACTTGAATCCTAAGTATGTAATAGAATAATAAAGTGAATACGAGTACATACCTTAGGTTTTCCATTTTCTTTCCAAATTATGAGACTACTAACTATAGGCTCAATAGACATGTTAGTCTTATAATGATTAGATTTGTCATTAAACAAAGATTAAGCATTAATCTAAAACCAATGGAGCTTGAACTTACACTCGGCCCCTCAATACCACCTTCTATTTTGTCTAGGGATGAGCTGATGCTCTCTTCTTGTGACATTTCGAATATGTATATCAAACCTAAACATAATGAGAGAAAGCAATTCATATATCTGATATGGTCATATATTTCACATGAGGAAAAGCAATTCATAGCTATTATGTCAAGTTAACAATGAATAACGTAAATTAATAGATTAATGTATAATCCATACCATATAATTTGTACTACCTAACATATTAACAGATTAATGGATGATGTTAAAGAAACGTCTATCTGTTGACATGCTAAGTACGTACTAACGATGACTCCTAATCTCTAATTAGGGTAAGTCCTAATCCCATTCGAGGATGTGGTTTGTGCAAGTTCCTAAGCTGTTATACAACTCCAGAGAAATTTTGGCAGCATCTCCCCGCGGTTTTCCAAATACACATCTCGACAACAAGTCAAGAGGGTGTGTATCCGGAGAACACTAGGGAGATGCTGCCGAAACTTTCTCTGGAGTTGTATAATAGCTTAATTAGGAACTTGCATGAACCACATATCCTCGAACTATCTAGAAAAACATGGAAAATCCGAGACTGCTTGCTTATAAATATGCCATTTTAGCATATTTATAAACAAGCACCCTCGAACGAGAGATGTAGGTTACGCAATCTAAACTCTAACATTGATCATATTACAGCAACAATAATGAATAACCATAAGACAACCTAATAGTGAATTGAAAATGCGGTATTACCAAATTTCTTATTACTTTAATTCCAAGCATAATGAATAACCATAAAACAACATTGTCATAAAAGCCAATGAAAGGATACTGAAACATGATATTCAACACTATCAAAGCATATGAGCTCATAACCAAGTATCTAAACATTAGCATGTTAATATTAGCAAATTTGCATAAAGCTCATTCAAATTTGCATATTTTCTATGTTCTAACTGAAAAGAAAAGGTAAAACATGTTAATATTAGCTCGTTAAAATTTTCGATTCTATTAAATACTTAACTCATAAAACTTCCATGGTAAGGATTGTGGGACCCCGGATTTACTATCCAGAATCCCCTGTGTATTTCTGTACTAGTCCCAGATCAACGCTAGTACACACAGTTCACAGTGATGAATCATAACCGAAAAGCACGAATTGAAAAGATAAATACTGAGTAATGGCCGAAAAGCCATTATTACAAAACCAGGTCACATGACCTTAAGTTTACAGCAGCGGAAATAAGAAGCAAAATGGTAAAGCCAAAAAACACCACAGGCAGTCGACTGAAAGAAACGTGCGCCTAGCTCTCTGGATTGTCTTCATCATAATCCACATCGTAGAACTCATCATCGTTCGTGTCATCTTGGAAAGCTTCTGACGAAAGAATTTATTGTAGCATGTGAGTACAAACGTACTCAGCAAGTCTAGGAAATATGCAGGATGCAAGGCCTTCCAAAGATAGCTTAATATGGTTCTTTTGCACAAAGCCAGATTTAACAAACATTATTAATAATAATTTTCACAAAACAGTTTTAACAATTATTTGTACAATTGAAATTATTTATAACTCTAGTGAAGGTTCCAACCACCAACACTAGTATACAGGCTCTATCCGCTCAATTAAAAGATCTTGTTTAACCATAAAATGATTCCATCCGTCATGATTCAAAACAGGTTCCAACCACCTGACTGGCTCCAGCCGCCAGGAATACATCCGGAAGTTCTAACCACTCCCAGATCCCAAAACATCAGTTTTTAAAACCAAAAACAAAGTCTACCAATATGAAAGCATTCTTTGCTTGCCCTTGACCGTAGGCACAGCTATTCGAATAATTTTACACTCTGCAGAGGTGTACAGCTTTACCCACAAGACATGATCGTCTCCTGTTGCCATGCGCAATAAGCACACTTCCTTTGGTGTGTTGGCAGAGAGATCATGACAAGGCTTTTACAATGCAATAATCTAACCTGACTCCACCCGTTGAGGTTTCACCGCTGTTAGGATTCCATCTACCCAGTACAAAAGCCCCCTCTTGCACCGTGTGGGAAAAACAAACTTGCCTCCATCTGGCACCCATATTCTACCATCTGGCGAGTCTAAGTTAAATTATTACAAATTATTCAGCCAGGTCATACCCATTTAGACATGTGGTTGTACGGTTGTGCTTAGAATGGACAATCACAAGCGTCGGTCCTTAATTGACTTGGGCGGCACAAACACAACAAAAACCAGTGCTCCATCTGCACCCGCCAGACAAACCGATCCGCCCAAATCTAAATTATTTTCATTTTTATTTTACAAATACAGCGGCATACATATTGCCACAACTTTTCAAATTCATAATTTTTCAAAGTTTCAAAGTAACCCATCCATAGGTATTTGATCGACTTTACATTTAAGCACATCTAGCGCACTAAACAAAATATATCATAACATATTTTTATTATGACATATCACAGCAACCTAGGGTTACAACAATCAAGGATTTCAATATCAAGGTGGTAATAACAATTGGGATTAACTACCAACCTAAATTTTAACATCATCTTTTAAATAATAGCGATGCAAGTTATAAAACATTGTAAAGCATTTATAAAACATGGGATCAACATGCATCAAGGAGACTTGCCTTCGTTGATGAGGAAGGAAGGGTCGCTCAGCAGACCGGCACTTACTTCGGCGACGGCAACAGCTTCTTCGACTACGCGCAAAACGGAGCGACCAATAAATAAAACAAAATAAATAAAATCTAAAAAATTATAAAATTAGTACTGACAGGAATATATTGAATTTAGATGAATTTAGGAAGAAGAATGAGGTCAATCGGACTTAAGATGACGGAGATCGGATATTTTGAATTCAAAATTTGATCTTTCGCCGGGCTTAGAGAAGAAATGGTTGCCGACAGAGCTCCTACGAGAATTTTGAAAATATGATTTTACCAGATGTAAAGGACACTCAGAGGAAGCTCCAGTAAATATTTGAGGACAAATGGAGGTCGGGAGCAACCGGGAGAGCTTACCGAAAGTTCGCCGGAGTTCGGAAAGAATGGCTTGTACAGCGAGATCTGATGGATGGATTGGAACAACTCAAAGCTGAGGATGTGAGGAATGAGAAGGGGAACTAGGGGCTGAATTTATAGGACAATCGGACCAGCGGATCGTCGGGAAACGCTGCCGAAGTTTTTGCCAGAATAGTAACCGTGATCGCCAGAATTTGAAGAGCTCAAACAGCTGAATAAATGCGGGTCGGGGTTGCTTCGGGTACTGTAGCGACGGGTCCACTGTAGCTTGCGGGCGGGAAGTGAAACGGATCGGATGAACAGTAACCAAAATTATTAATTCCGAAAATAATTAATTTTCCACTGAAAATTCATATTAAATCAGAAAATTAGCAAATAAATTTTATTAAATATGGGAATTTGAAGAGATACCGGTTTCATCAATAAAAAAATAAATATTTTTGAATAATATAAAATTACTATTTATAGCACAATAATTAATTTTTAAATGTTGAATATTAAATAGGCTTGGGAAAAATAGTAAAAACGTTCTGAAAATTCTGGGAAAAAATCTCAAAAATACTTTGGAATATTTTTATCCTAATAAAATTGGTTTTGGAATTTTAGAGAATTTTAGAATTGGATTTGAATTTTGGATATCCGGATGAAAATGGAATTTTCGGACGCGAATGGAATAAATTCCATTTTTGGATGGAAAGGAATGCCAGGTTAACTAAAATTCCAAAGAAAACCCAAATCCTTGAATTAATTAATTTAAATTAATTTTTAACAAAAATATCGAAAATGGGATGTTACAAACCTACCCCGTTAGAGGGAATCTCGACCCCGAGATTCGAACGGAGAAAGAAAAAGATCGGGGAACTCGGCTCTAAGATCCTCTTCTCGCTCCCAGGTTGATTCCTTCTCGGAATGATTGCTCCACTGAACTTTGCAAAACTTGATCACACGGCTTCGGGTTCCACTCTCCGCTTCATCCAAGATTCTGACGGTATACTCAGGATAAGAGAGGTCTTCCTTCAGTTCCATCTCTTCGAATGGCAACTGTTCTTCAGGCACTCGAAGGCATTTTGTCGACTTTTGTAGTCGGCAATGAATTTATGGGGTAGGCGCTTGATCTCAAACTCGATGGTCACACAAGACAAGGGGTTTATACAGGTTCAGGCTCTCGCGGAGGAGATAATACCCTAATCCTGCGTGCTGGGATTATATGGATCTCTTGGATCTGGGGTTGCTCAAAGCACAATATGCTCTGGGCGATATGAGGTGTTCTATGCTCTATGGCTTGATTGCTCTATGCTTGGATGATCGGATCCTTCTGTCGTTGCCCGCCCTTTCCCTTATATAGCGGGGGTGGGGTGGCTTATAAAGTCCTGATCGGTTTGGAGATTCCGATCGGTTACAAGATTCTAGTCAATTATAGGACAGAGTTTACATCTTTATCTATCCTTCTAACAACTCGGATTACAACTGTATCTATCATTTCTAATCACAAGTTCAACTTCCGTTAGGATATGTCCCCTTGCGCACAGCAGCGGGGCCTGACACGGGGAGTATCTTCTGGGCCTCCCTCTTGGGCTTGTCATGAGGGTACTCGGGTTCTTATATTCCACAGTAGCCCTCGAGTCCTTTGCGATCAAGTTGCCGCCTTCCTGGTTGCAGCCCAACTGAGTCATGCTTCACGCCGAGTGCTTCCAGTTCTTGATGCAGCTTCCCGACTAGTTTTCCTTTACAGCCGAGTGCCTTGTTGTAGGCAAAGAGATTGTGAAGGACTCAATAGAGCTCCACACGTTAAACCTTCCGAGTGGTACCTAATCCCATTATTGGAATACTGGTAGTCGGCTCATCTTGGGGCATACCGTATCCTAACCGATATGCAGAAGTCAAAAACGCTTTTCCCGCTGAAGGCAAAATTCAGTGCCACTCCCTTTAAATTCATTCGTCGCCGAAGTTGCTGATGTCGCTCGTTGAAGCGCTGGCTCACACACGCCGCATCCAAATTTAGTAGCCCCAAATCATGTATATGCGTAACTTAGGCAATGTAAAAACAATTCACTTGATGTGATTTCCGATCGTGTATATATAATTTTAGAGTTTTTACTCTTTTTCCTTATTGATTTTGAATTCATCCGAGTGGTTTGACTCTTTTTGTTTAAGCACTCGCCCGACTAGTCTAGCCCCGAGCGCTGGGAGTCGGCTCATGGCTCTTTTCCTGTGCACGTGTTTTGGGTGACTAAAGTTCGCGCTCATGGGGTCGAACTTCACAATTTGGAGTTATCGCACTCGGATTCACTCGCAATCGTTAAGCAAAAGAAGAAAAATACAACTCAAAAGATGTGCGATGCGCACGCTTATTAGGTAGCCCCGACTTCATCGCTTAGTTGTGGGTCAACTAAGTAGCAAGTCGAAAGTCAACAATTTTATTTATAATGACATAATTGAGTAAAAGCAACTTAGCCGCTTTATGCTCCATATGTTGTTGACGATCATGCCATCTTTGCTCGTGGCGCAAGCGTAGGCTTGTAGATGAGCTGTAGGCGGCGCCCGGGGCGCAGACGTGGATCGTGGCCGTGCCGAAAGTGGCGCTCGGGGCGCAGGCGTGGCTCATGGCCGTCGCCGAAGGTGGCGCTGGGCGCCGGGCGAGGCTCGTGGCCGTCGCCGAAGTGGCGCCGAGGCGCAGCGTGGCTCATGGTCGCGCCGAAGCCGCGTGGAAGCGCAAGCGCGCTTCACCTACCGGCTTTCCGATTTCGTTAAATTGCGGCCGCCGTCACCATGGCCTTGATCACGCCACGATCGGGCCGCCGCTATCCGATGCAATCATCGGGTCCGCTTTGTCGAGAAGCGTCTTGGAGGCAACGACGTCGCATTGGCGTCGCGAAACGACTTGATCTCCCAACTCGATTGCGGAGGTCCTCACGGACATTGCGGCCGCGAGATCGAAGCGATCGCACCTGCACCTCCTTACCCTTACGAAGACGATCTTCCCCCGCAGCTTCCTGTTCTTCTTGTTGGCGTTGGAGATCGGTCTTCTGCTCTTCTATCGCGAAGATGCCACGAAGATCGCAGCAATTCCTCGCGACGCCGACTGGTTTGCCGGCCAAGTCAAAGTGACATACCTGAGATGGGTTGGCCTGATCTTTACCAGATCGGATATGGTTTTGGACCAGACAGACAAGCTCTTTGCGCGCATCTACGACGAAGTCCAGGTTTCCGAAGCGGAAGGCCTGGCCGGAGACGAAGGGGGCGACGAATACACCGATTGCTACCATCGAGTCTGTGGGAAAAGATTATAGCGCTTCCCCTACCTGGCGCGCCAACTGTCGACTTTTGTAGTCGGCAATGAATTTATGGGGTAGGCGCTTGATCTCAAACTCGATGGTCACACAAGACAAGGGGTTTATACAGGTTCAGGCTCTCGTGGAGGAGATAATACCCTAATCCTGTGTGTTGGGATTATATGGATCTGTTGGATCTGGGGTTGCTCAAAGCACAATATGCTCTGGGCAATATGAGGTGTTCTATGCTCTATGGCTTGATTGCTCTATGCTTGTATGGTCGGATCCTTCTGTCGTTGCCCGCCCTCTCCCTTATATAGCGGGGGTGGGGTGGCTTACAGAGTCCTGATCAGTTTGGAGATTCTGATCGGTTACAAGATTCTAGTCAATTATAGGACAGAGTTTACATCTTTATCTATCCTTCTAACGAGTCGGATTACAACTGTATCTATCATTTCTAATCACAAGTTCAACTTCCGTTAGGATATATCCCCTTGCGCACGGCAGCGGGGCCTGACGCGGGGAGTATCTTCTGGGCCTCCCTCTTGGGCTTGTCATGAGGGTACCCGGGTTCTTATATTCCACACATTTCTTTAGCTGAGAAACATGGAAGACATCATGCACATCTGACAACTGCGAAGGAAGTTTTAATTTATAAGCAACTTCTCCTCTTTTGGCAACCACTTGAAATGGACCGATATAGCGAGGTGCAAGCTTCCCGCTGACTCTAAAACGATGCATTCCCTTTAGGGGTGAAACTTTCATATACATATGATCACCAGGTGCAAAGCTCAAATCCCGACGATGATTATCAGCATAACTTTTCTACCTTGACTGAGCTATTTTTAAATTCTGACGAATCACTCTGAGTTGCTCTTCTGCTTCCTTCAGAATATCAGGTTCGATTACTTGTCCACCCTCTGTCTCTTTCCAATACAATGGTGTTCGGCATTTTCTTCCGTAAAGAGCTTCAAAAGGTGCCATCTTTAAACTTGACTGATAACTGTTGTTGTAGGAGAATTCTGCATACGGCAAATTCTGATCCCAAGAGGCACTATACATCAACGCACAAGCTCTTGGCATATCTTCTAGAATTTGGTTTATCCTTTCTGTTTGACCATCTGTTTGAGGATGGTAAGCAGTACTGAAATTCAGATTTGTGCCCAATACCTCATGCAATTTCTGCCAGAACCTCGAGGTAAACTGGGACCCTCGATCTGACACAATCTTCTTTGGCACTCCATGTAAACATACTGTTTTAGCCATGTACAATTCTGCAAGTTTATCGCCAGAATAGGTGGTCTTCACCGGGATAAAATGTGCAACTTTTGTCAACCTATCCACAATGACCCAAATTGAATCATATCCGGACTTAGTTCGGGAAGTCCAAAGAATGAAATCCATTCCAATTTCTTCCCATTTCCAAACCGAATCGCAAGGGTTGTAACAATCTGCTGGTCTCGATGCTCGCTTTGACTAACTGCAAATATCACAACGAGCCACAGATTCAAGCAATTTCTCTTTTCATATTCGACCACCAATATTTTTCTTTCAAATCTGAGTACATTTTCGTACTTCCCGGATGAATAGAATAAATGGAATCATGAGCCTCCTTTAAAATCACATCCCTGATTTCTTTTTGGTTAGGAACTACAATTCTTTTTCCAAACCAAATGGTACCTTTCTCATCCTCAGAAAATTCAGAAGGTTTTTCTTTCTCCAGATCATTCTTTATGACTGCAATACCACTGTCATCCTTTTGAGCTTCTCTAATATGATCATCCAAGGTTGAGTACACTTCCACATTGAAAATGCAACCCTCATTCACTAATTCCAGATTGAGACAATGGAATTCTTCATGAAGTGCTGGCTGACTTTTTAAAACCATAATATTGTTGCAATAACTCTTCCTACTCAAAGCATCTGCAACAACATTAGCTTTCCCTGGATGATAATGAATGCCAACGTCATAGTCATTAATCAACTCCAACCATCTTCTCTGCCTTAAATTGAGATCAGACTGCGTGAAAATGTACTTCAAACTCTTATGATCCGAGTAGATCTCGCATCGATTACCAATAAGATAATGTCTCCAAAGCTTGAGTGCATGAACAACTGCAGCTAACTCCAAGTCATGAGTTGGGTAGTTTTCCTCATGGGGTCGTAGCTGTCTTGAAGCATACGCTATAACTTTTCCTTCCTACATCGTAACACAACCAAGACCTAGCTTTGAAGCATCACGAAAACTTCAAAATCCTTCCAATATCTCGCGAACAAGCACAGTCTTGAAGTTAACCTCTTCTTCAATTCCCAAAACTCGCTCACAAGATTTCATCCATTCAAACTTCTTCTCCTTCTTCAAGAGTTGAGTGAGAGGTCCGCTATCTTGGAGAAACCTTCAATGAAACGCCGATAATAGCTCGCTAGGCCAAGAAAACTTCGACATCCGAACCGACTTAGGTTGCTTCCAATCTAAAACATCCTTCACTTTTGCAGATCTACACTACTCCTCCAAAGAGAAATGACATGACCCAAGAACGCAACTTCTTTCAACCAAAACCACACTTGTCAACTTAGCATAAAGTCGATGCTCTCTTAATTTCTCCGAACTATACTTAGATGATCCTCATGTTCCTTCATACTTTTGGAATAGATAAGAATGTCATCAATGAAGACAACCACAAACTTATCTAACAACTCCATGAACATCTTGTTCATCAGATTCATGAAATAGGAAGGTGCATTTGTTAATCCAAAGGACATCACTGTAAACTCATACAGTCCATACCGGGTCGTGAAAGCTGTCTTAGGAATATCTTCCTTCCTTATCTTAAGTCGATGATATCCCGATCTCAAATCAATTTTGAGAAAACACTGGCTCCTTCAACCGATCAAACAGATCATCTATCCTTGGCAAAGGATACTTGTTCTTAATTGTAACCTCATTTAGAGATCTGTAATCTATACACATTTTCAAACTACCATCCTTCTTCTTAACAAAGATTACTGGTGCTCCCCAAGGTGAAGAACTTGGTCTTATAAATCCTTTCTCTTGCAGTTCTTCAATCTGCTGTTTCATTTCTGCTAACTCATTGGCGGGTAGCCTATAAGGCCTTTTTGATATAGGAGCTGTACCAGGTACAAGCTCAATTATGAACTCAATGTCCCGATCTGATGGCATACCAGGCAAATCTTCTGGGAATACATCTGGTTATTCATTTACTATAGGCACATTTTCCAAAGTTGTACCTTTCAAACTGTTCAGGGTACTACCCTTCTTTGAGGAAAGATCAGACAAGAATTCTACACGAATTACATCAGGACTGATAAGGGAGATAGATCGATTAGCACAGTCTATCTGTCCTTTAAACTTGGTTAACCAATCCATCCCAAGGATTACCTCTATTCCCTTGGTGTTCAATAATATTAAGTTCGCTAGGAACTTTACCCCATTTATAACTATATCCGATTTTGGACAAACATCAGTAGTTTTTAATTCTTTTCTACGAGATTGAACTAATAAAGGGTTTCTAAGCTGAACTGTACCCCAACCATGCTTTCTGACCAAATACTTTGATATGAAAGAATGTGTAGCACCAGAATCGAACAATACTGAAGCAGGTACGGGGTTGACAAAGAACTTACCATACACCACATCAGGTGCGTCCTGAACTTCTTCAGCACTGACGTGATTAACATGTCCTCTTCCAACAGTGCGAGGTGTACGCGGGGTCTGCGGTGCTGCTCTTACTTGAGCTGATGCAGTTGCGCGGGCTGGTGTGGTCCCCAAGTTGAAGCGAACTGGGGCCATGGCTTGGCGCTTATGAGGACAATTACTAGCATAATGTCCCAATTCTCTGCAGTTAAAACACTGGACATTTGTTGTAGCTGCGTTGCTCTTCTGAACTTGACCTCCTGGGTTGCTAGCAGAATCTTGAGCAAACTGTCGTGGTGTTGACACTGGAGTTCTGGCGGCACTAGACGTTGCTAGTCTGCTGGACTGGGGCTAAAAGAAACGAGGTCTAGAGCTGCTAGCACCACGTTGAGCTTGAAACACCATCTTCCTTTTTCTTGACTCAAAGAGCTGATGTTGAGCATCGTCCTGAATCAAAGCTTTGTTCACCATGTGCTGGAAGGTGGGAAAGTCATTAGAGACCAACTGCACTTTGAGGTTAGGGTCAAGACCCTCCATGAAGCGCCAGATCTTTGCCTCATCGGTTGAGACATCCTCTGCAAAGATATCCGACAAATTGAGTGAATCTGCTCAGATATTCGACACCGAGAGATTTCCTGTTGCAACTTATGGAACTCCCTCCTCTTCATCTCCATTATTCCCTTAGGTATATGGGTAGCGCGAAAGGCTTCAACGAACTCATCCCAGGTAATGTTCTGAGCTTCTTCGTGGGCAGCACAATAGTTCTCCCACCAACTCATAGCTGTTCGTTTAAGTTGGTGCGTAGCAAACTGTACACTTTCTATCTCATCGCACTCGGCAGCACAATAGTTCTCCCACCAACTCACAGCTGTTCCTTTAAGTTGGTGCGTAGCAAACCGCACACTTTCTATCTCATCGCACTGGGCCAGGTAAAGTTTCTTTTCTACTTCCTTTAGCCAGTCATCAGCCTCCAAAGGATCGGCTGACCCAGCAAAGGTCAGAGGTCTGGTCCTCATGAACTCCCCATACTTGGATTGGGGTGGCTGAGCTGCGACCTGCACTTGGGCGGCTTGAAGTGGATTCAGAACGTTCTGCGCTAAGGCTTGCAGAATCTGAAGCTGCATGGCCATCATCTGTTCCATGCTTGGTGGTTGATTTGGGGGTGGTGGTGGCACTCGATCCTGCTGACCCGGTGGCACTTGATCTTGTTGGACCGGTGACGGTGGTACTTGATGCTCTTGCTGATCTTGTGGCGCTACCCGGCCACGTCCACGACCACGTCCTCTTACACGACCAGCTCCACGTCCTCTTCCTTGACCTTCCATCTGAAGCAACGACCATGGGTAGGTTAGCAATAGATGAGAGGGAAAGAGCAAAGATAAGAAGATTAGGGAGGTAGCCACTCCAAGACCAAAAAAGCAATAAAACTCCAGCAAAGATAAGAAGATTAAGGAGGTAGCCACTCCAAGACCAAACAAGCAATAAAACTCCAAATAAAAGGTGGCTGCAACACAATGCTAGGGCAAGTGTGCATCACACCCAATAAACAAGCAACAAAAATCCTAATACACTCGGACTATACGTTGCTAAACTAAAAAGGGATGATATGCTCCAACACTATTGAGCACTATAACCTATCTTATATGGGAGTTCTTTTCGAGCACTCTTTTGACAACTTGATCTTTTCAGAAGCCCTCGATTAGTCTTAAAAAGAAAATGGATCATCATCTTCCTTGACTTGGATTCTTGCAGAGGAGTCGAGGCTTTAAGAAGTTCTAAGAGATAAGATCAAATTAATATTTAAGCAAAGGAAAGGAGTAAGAACCTAAGAATGAGATGAGATGAGATAATCTATTTCACAATAATTCATTGGTTTTGATTTAGAAAATAATTTTGAAGTTCTTGCTAAGAAGACCAGACTAACTAGGGATGCGACCTACAGTCGACATGGCTCTGATACCACCGCTGTGGGACCCCGAATTTACAATCAAGAACCCCCTGTGTATTTCTGTACTAGTCCCAGATCAACGCTAGTACACACAGTTCACAGTGATGAATCATTACCGAAAAGCACGAATTGAAAAAATAAATACTGAGTACTGGCCGAAAATCCATTATTACAAAACCAGGTCACATGACCTTAAATTTACAGCAGCGGAAATAAGAAGCAAAATGGTAAAGCCAATAAACACCACAGCAATGATCAAAGAAACGTCGCGCTAGCTCTGGATTGTCTTCATCATACTCCACATCGTAGAACTCACCATCGCTCGTGGCATCTTGGAAAGCTTCGATTTAAAGAATTTATTGTAGCATGTGAGTACAAACGTACTCAGCAAGTCTATGAAATATGCAGGATGCAAGGCCTTCCAAATATGGCTTAATATGGTTATTTTGCACAAAGCCAGATTTAACAAACATTATTAATAATAATTTTCACAAAGCAGTTTTAACAATTATTTGTACAATTGAAATTATTTATAACTCTAGTGAAGGTTCCAACCAACAACACTAGTATACAGGCTCTATCCGCCCAATTAAAAGATCTTGTTTAACCATCACATGACTCCATCCGTCATGATTCAAAATAGGTTCCAACCACTGACCGCTCCACTTGCCAGAATACATCCTAAGTTCTAATCACTCCCAGATCCCAAAACATCAGTTTTTAAAACCAAAAACAAAGTCCACCAATATGAAAGCATTCTTTGCTTGCCCTTGACCGTAGGCACGGCTATTCGAATAGTTTTATGCTCTGCAGAGGTGTACAACTTTACCCACAAGACATGATCGTCTCTTGTTGCCATGCGCAATAAGCACACTTCCTTTGGTGTGTTGGCAGAGAGATCATGACAAGGCTTTACAATGCAATAATCTAACTGACTCCACCACGAGGTTTCACCGCTGTTAGGGTTCCATCTACGCAGTACAGAAGCCCCCTCTTGCGCCGTGTGGGAAAAACAAACTTGCCTCCATCTAGCACCCACATTCCACCATCTGGCGAGTCTAAGTTAAATTATTACAAATTATTCAGCCAGGTCATACCCATTTAGACATGTGGTTGTACGGTTGTGCTTAGAATGGACAATCACAAGCGTCGGTACTTAATTGACTTGGCGGCACAAACACAACAAAAACCAAGGTCCATCCGCACCGCTGCACAAACCGATCCGCCCAAATCTAAATTATTTTCATTTTTATTTTACAAATACATCGGCATACATATTGCCACAACTTTTCAAATCCATAATTTTTCACAGTTTCAAAGTAACCCATCCATAGGTATTTGATCGACTTTGCATTTAAGCACATCTAGCGCACTAAACAAAATATATCATAACATATTATTATTATGACATATCACAGCAACCTAGGGTTACAACAATCAAGGATTTCAATATCAAGGTTGTAATAACAATTGGGATTAACTACCAACCTAAATTTTAACATCATCTTTTAAATAATAGCGATGCAAGTTATAAAACATTGTAAAGCATTTATAAAACATGAGATCAACATGCGTCAAGGTGACTTGCCTTCGTTGATGAGGAGGGAAGGGTCGCTCAGTAGACCTGCACTTACTTCGGCGACGGCAACAGCTTCTTCGACTACGCGCAAAACGGAGCGACCAATAAATAAAACAAAATAAATAAAATCTAAAAAATTATAAAATTAGTACTGACAGAAAGATCTTGAATTTAGATGAATTTAGGAAGAAGAATGAGGTCAATCGGACTTAAGATGACAGAGATTGGATATTTTGAATTCAAAATTTGACCTTTCGCCGGGCTTAGAGAAGAAATGGTTGCCGACAGAGCTCCTATGAGAATTTTGAAAATCTGATTTTACCAGATGTAAAGGACACTCAGAGGAAGCTCCAGTAAATATTTGAGGACAAATGGAGGTCGGGAAATAATGGCTTGCACAGGGAGATCAGTTGGATGGATTGGAACAACTCAAAGCTGAGGATGTGAGGAATGAGAAGGGGAACTAGGGGTTCAATTTATAGGACAATCGGACCAGCGGATCATCGGGAAACGCTCGTCGAAATTTTCACCAGAATAGTAAACGAGATCGCCGGAATTTGAAGAGCTGAAACAACTGAATAAATGCGGGTCGGGTTGCTTGATTCTTTAGCGACGGTCCATTGTAGCTTGCGGGCGGGAAGAAACGGATCGGATGAGCGAATCAAATTATTAATTCTGAAAATACTTAATTTTCCACTGAAAATTCATATTAAATCCGAAAATTAGCAAATAAATTTTATTAAATATGGGGATTTGAAGAGATACCGGTTTCATCAATAAAAGCATAAATAAATATTTTTAAATAATATAAAATTACTATTTATAGCACAATAATTAATTTTTAAATGTCGAATATTAAATATGCTTGGGAAAAATAGTAAAAATGTTCTGAAAATTCTGGGAAAAAATCTCAAAAATACTTTAGAATATTTTTATCCTAATAAAATTGGTTTTGGAATTTTTAGAGAATTTTAGAATTGGATTTGAATTTTGGATATCCTGATGAAAATGGAATTTCCGGACGCGAATGGAATAAATTCCATTTTTGGATGGAAAGGAATGCCAGGTTAACTAAAATTCCAAAGAAAACCCAAATCTTTGAATTAATTAATTTAAATTAATTTTTAACAAAAAAAACCGAAAATGGGATGTTACAATGATTTACATATAGTCTTAGCTGCCTGGGTGCTTATAAAAGAAACATACAGCTCAAGTTATATTGACTGCCCGAACATGAGGAAGTATGACTGCTAATGCTGTTTGTTACCATGGATCGACACAGCTCCAATTTTAGGATGCAAGATTTTTCACAATTTTTCTCTCTTTTACATGGTTCATCTTGTTAAGGAACCTCGCTATCGAATAGTACGGGGTTACCGAACAGATCTAAAGTGGAGAACAGAGAGAGAGACACAGGTATATAGGGAGCGACGGCAGAATTCTTTATTGATTTATGATTTCTTGTACATAGGGGGGGACCCCCCTCCTCCTTATATAGTAGTCGCCTAGGGTTTCGGCTAAGGGACCATCGTGGGCTTTCTATTGGGCCATGTGGTATCCCAACACTCCCCCTTGGGCCCTTTGCCGCGAGATGCATATGCCTCATTAAAACTCCAGGAAAACCAGTGGGAAAAATACTTGGAGAAAGAGTACATAGCATGCGCTTACTATGTTGCACGAATTGCCTCGTTAAAACCTTATGCAAGAAAACTTCATGAAAAACTTGCTAAGGAAAAAGAGTACAATTCACCCAACTTCAATTGCTAATCTTCGAGATTCATGTTGGGTATTCATAATTCATGTTTGAGATTCATGTGATAGTATGTGAAATATCTCCCCCTGAAATCTGCACTTCTCTAAGTCTCATCATTCCAATCCCTTTTACGCACCTTTCAAAAGTAGATGCTGGGAGTGATTTAGTGAACAAATCTGCGAGATTTTCACATGACTTAGTATGCAATATTTTGATCTCGTTCATCTTATGCAATTCGTGAGCATAGAAGAACTTGGGGTTGATGTGCTTCGTGAGATTGCTCTTCACATAACCCATCTGTGCTTGGGCAACACAAGCTGCATTATCTTCATATATGATCGTGGGAGTTTGCTCAATGTTCAAGCCACATGACTTCTGGATGTGGTGAACCATTCTTCTGAGCCATGCACATTCACGAGATGCTTCATACAAAGCGATGATTTCCGAGTGGTTTGTCGACGTCGAGACGAGAGTCTGTTTAGACGACTTCCAAGAAATTGCTGTTCCTCCACATAGGAAAACATAGCCAGTTTGGGACTTACCAATATGCGGGTCTGATAAGTACCCAGCATCGGCGTAGCCAACCAAATTCAATTCATTGTTTCTTCTGAAAAACAAACTAAGATCTTTGCTTCCTTGGAGGTAACGGAAGATATCCTTGATCCCTTTCCAATGCCTTTTGGTGGGTTCTGCATTGTACCGGGCTAGCAAATTCACAGCGAACGCAATGTCCAGCCTAGTGCTGTTCGCAAGGTACATGAGCGCTCCAACTGCACTCAGATATGGGAATTCAGCTCCCAGGACTTCCTCCCCCTCTTCTCTAGGTCTGTATGGGTCTAGGTCCGCTTGGAGTGACCTTCCGACCATTGGAGTCTTCGCAGGATATACTTTTTCAAATCCAAACCTTTCCAACACTTTCTGCGTGTAGGTTGATTGGTGTACCAAGATTCCTCCTTGGACATGTTCAAGCTGCAAGCCTAAACAAAACTTGGTTTTACCCAAATCCTTCATTTCAAACTCAGACTTCAAGTATGAGCATGCTTCTTCAATTTCTTCATCCGTCCCAATGATGTTCAAGTCATCTACATAGACGGAGATTATACAGAATCCATTTGGGGATCGCTGTATAAACACACATGGACAATCTTCGCTGTTTGTGTAGCCTTTCTTGCAGAAAAAGTCACTCAAGCGATTGTACCACATTCTTCTGATCGTTGAAATTTCATACAATGATTTCTCCAATTTCACATCGCATGTGTTTCTATTTGCTCCGTCTTGGTTCGGGATAGGAATTCCTTCCTGACTTTCATGTATATCTCGAATCCAAGTTTCCATACAAATATGTTGTGACAACATCCATTAGCTTCATTCTCAACTTCAAGTTGATGCCATTGAGATCAAATATCTAAAGGTAATTCCTCCCATGACCGGAGAATAGGTTTCTTCATAATCAACTCGGGGCGTTGAGTGAAACCTTGAGCTACAAGCCTTGCCTTGTACCTTACAACCGTTGTTTTCATTCCTCTTAGAACAAAGACCCATTTGTGACCTCACGGGGTTTATATGGGGAGGTGTGCGGCATACGAGCCCAAACACCTCTCTCTTGTTGAGAGACTAACTCTGCGATGATTGCCTTCTTTCCATTCTTCCCAATCTAGCCTTTTCTTGCACTCTGCGAGAGATGCAGGCTCGGGATCATGATCAATGATCGAGGCAATCTTCTTTGCGAAGTATGCATCAACGTTGGCTGTTGCTCTATTCAGGGATTCTCCTGTTATTACAAAGTTTATGGCCATTTCTTCATGGGGTGCTTCATGCACTTCTACTTGCTCTTCGCTGCTTTTCCCTATCGTAGGAGCAAGTTCCTTTAGCTTTTCATCGCCTATGTGTGCGCACACATTATTTCCGTGGCTTCCTGCAGTGGAAGATTCAAGTCTGGAATTGCCTTTCCTGTTGGCTTCTTTCCAGTGCAGTCTCAACCGCTCCCTTCTTTCCTTGGGGTATTTTCGTGATTGGTTGTGGTAAGTCCTCTCACCCGCTTTTCTCAGACGTCTCGGGTACTTTGGGTTTGAGGAGTCAGATTTCCTGTTCTTTTTCTTTGAGGCCTCTGAACAGGATGAGGGATACCTTCTATTTTCTTTGGTATTTCCACCCTTTCTGGTGCATTTCTTGCGGGTACATGCGACTTAACCACGCCCTTCAGATCACAAAAATGATCAGGAGTTCATTTGCTAAATTCTGCAAATCAATTATCTTCTGGACTTCTTGATTTGCTTCATTTGTGCGGGGGTCATGTGTGGGGATCCCAGTGGAATGCCATATGATTTCTCGGCATTTTTCATCCAAAGGTTGATTTCCTCCCCCTAATGACGGAAGCATCCTCGTCAAAGATGCAATCGAAATCGTCTTTGTATGCAAGTCTCGATCATGGGTTCCAGATACCTGATTATGGATGCACTCTCATAACCAACGTATATCCCAGACTTTTGGAGAGGGCCCATTGCAGTCCGCTGAGGGGGTGGTATAGGTACATATACCATACACCCAAATTTCTTGAGATGGGAGATCTTCGGGATGATCCCGTGCACAAGCCGTGCATAGGGAATGGATGTTGTAGGCGAAGGTGCGAAGTTGATGAGAGCTCTGCGTGCGAGGCTGCGTGTCCCCAACAAGTGTTGGGCAAGTTACAACTCGCAAAAGCGGCCGGCAATGAATTTAATCCTCTTTATTAGTGCTTCGCTAGTCCATTCTGCGTGTGGACGTGCGGTGCGGAGTGCTCAATCGCTATCCTGTTGCGTGCAATAATCATCAAATGCCTTTGAAGTAAATTCTCGGCATTGTCCATTCGATGGACTTCACGCGATGATCGGGAAAGCATTCTTAATTCTTATGATCTGCGAGATCGACTTTCCAAAAGCATGGTTTCTTGTTGACAATAAGCATACATGCGACCATTTCGAGGAAGCATCGATGAGCACCATAAAGTATCGAAGCGGTCCCGACAAGGGCTGAATCGGACGCAAATATCCCCTGGATGCGTTCGGGAATGCAGGATTTCACTTTGCACTTTCATGACAGAGGGTCTAGTTATTAATTTCCGTGGCACATGCAGGCACACAAAATCTTCATGATTCGGAAATTTTTAACATTAATACCATGACCTTGTGAGTTGTTCACTATATTTCTCATCATTCTAAGACCAGATGACCTAATCTACCATGCCATAAAGAAAATAACTCGAGCTTCTAAAAAGTCTTTAAGGAAGTATAAACTTCGGGTGCATGAATATTCGTGTAGTACAACCCAGATTCATATGAGGGATATTTTTGTAATACCATTTTTCCACATACTGCGTGCTTCACAATGCACAAGTATTCTTTGCCATTTTCTTCATTGGTTTCTACATGAAAACCATTGGCGCGGATGTCTTTGAAGCTTATGAGAGTGCGTGTTGATTCAGGGTACAAAAGGGCTTCTTCAATTACCAAAGTTGTACCCATAGGCAATATAATAGTGGCTCTTCCTGAGCCGATTACATATGAGTCGCTTCCTGCGATCATAGTAATCTTTCCAGCGTTCTTCGTGATCGACTGGAAATATTTAGACTCTCTTAAGATGGTATTTGTTGTGCCACTATCAACAGTGCATATCTCTTCCATTTGGGCGCTACACGATTTCTAGATCAAAGAAATATAATCCCAATCAGATAGAGGCAAAATAATTCAAATATTGCTTGCAAATTTGAAGAATACTGGAATAAAGAATAAATTGCATGTTTATTCATGGGAGAAGTATGCTCTTCTAGAGCTTACAATTCATTATTCAATGAAAATGCTAACAACCATAATCTAAAAAAAATGCATTAGACAGAATCTATAAAAAATGCATTAATTTCTACTTCTATGTCATCGACAGAAGTTTTCTCTTCATTTGCCACAATATTGGCTGCAGCGTCGATGTCCAGGCTATTCTGTGAGGATGAGACAAGTGGGGTATCTTCATCCACGGCATCATCATCACCGATATTGGCGAAGTGCGCCTCTGCGGGGGTGTTTTCTTTTGCCTTCCTCATAGCCTGATATGCGTTGATCACTTCCTTGGATTCTCGACATATCTTCGACCAGTGTCCCCAAGTGCCACACTTGAAGCACGTTTGGTTCTGCTGTCCATACGGCTTGGCGTGCGCCTTTTCTTTGTCATCCTTTTTCACTGGGGCTTTGGACTTTCCTTTGGCCTGAGTCCTCTCTTTCCCACCCTACTTGCCCTTCTTTCTGTTAATGGGCTTTCTCACCTTGTAGCTATTGGCATTGACTTCTGTGCCAGTGCCTCGTCCAGGTGGCTGCGAGACGTAGTTCTTGCGTAGAACATCATCTTGTGATTCCGCAACTTGCATTACATCAATCAGTTCGCTATACTCCTTGTATGCGTCCTGACGATAGCTGCGTGCACTCTGGATAGCATTTGGGTGGAAGGTGGAGAGAGTTTTCTCAATCTTCTCCTCATCTGTGATCTTCTTGCCACACAGGGAGAGATTGGTATAAATTCATGCAAAGCGGAATTGTACTCGACCCTTTGTTTTAAAGTCGCAAATCTCAGCGCACCCAATCTTGCTTGTGCTTGGGGCAAGATGGTGTACTTGAGCTTTTGAACCACTTAAGTGCGGTCCAAAGCTCATGTGCACTCTCCTCGACCATGTATTCGTTCTTCAAAGTGGCTGAGAGGTGGTGCCTGAGAAAATGCAGGGCTTGATCGTTCTGCTCGGCAGTAGGTTTCGCGTCCTGCGAGGACCCTAGACCAATCGCTGCACGGAGCTTCTTGCCCACAAGAACGATCTTCACGTCTGATGCCCAAGTGAGGTAGTTCTGGCCGTGCAGGGCCAGTTCTTCAAACTCACGATTCACGATGCCGAACATCTGCATGTTTTCAAAATTCCGACATTAGATTACTGCGTGTAATCTAATAGAAAATGGTTGCAAAAGTATAAAGTGCAGAAAAATAAATTGCTATGCATTGCAGAATATAAAATAAAGCAATGGATTCAAAGTTCATAAAGAATATTCATAAAACAGAGAAATAAAGCTAGAAAAATTAAAAACAGAGCCAAATAAATCTTCTTGTTTTTCTGGCAATTTTTTAAATTTCTCTGCAATTTTTTTCAAAATTTTCTAGCAATTTTCCTTTTTCTTTTGTTTTTCTCTTTTTTTCTCTATTTCTTTTTTTTCTTTCTTTCTTCCAGCCGAGTGGCCTTTGGGCCATGCGCTTGGACCGGCCCATTCGGCCTACCTGGCCCCCAAAGACACCCCGGCGGCTAGGGTTCCCATCCCCTAGCCGCCATATACACATGCTCCAAAAACCGTCGGACGGGCGTCTCATTCCGGTGGGGCGAGGCACTTCGCAACAGCGGTGCGACAATGATGGATGATGACGTGTTATGGAGCGGCCGGTAGGCGGCGGGCGGCTCAGAGCCGGGTCAGGCGGCGGCGGCGACGTGTGGCCGGCGGCCAACGACGCGCTGGCGGCCGTGAGCCGTGGCCGGTAGGAAGGCGAGGCGGCGCGGCGGGCGCAGGGCGGCCGCGAGCGGCGAGTCGACGGAGCCGTGGCGGGCCGAGATCGGGTGGCGGCGGTGGCTCGGCGCGCGCGACGGTGCATGCGGGCCGGGGCACCGGCGCGGCCTGCTAAGGGCGGTGATCGAGCCGGACGACGACCGGCTTTGGCGGTCTTGGCGTCGGCGCGGCGGCAACGACGCCAGAGCGAGGATGACGGCGAGGGCCGGCCTCGGCGGAGCTCCTTCGCGATGGCGGCGCCGGGCAGCCGAGGTGGTCCGCGGTAGTAGAACACGGTGGCCGCAGTCGGGCGGGACGAGGGCGAGGCGGCCGCGAGCCGAGGCTTTGTGCGCCGCGGGCGCAAGGTGGTCTTTGGTGGTGGGGTGACGCGCTGCGTGCGCGAGGCCAGGACGTTGGAGGCCAGCGTGGCTGCGATGGCTTCGTGCCGAGCATGTGAACCGAGGAGGCGCCGCCGCTCAGCGCCGCGATGCGGTTTTTTTCGAATGTCTGATAAATAAGCGAAAAAGAAAACGATCATCTTTGTAAATTCATGTCATTGTAGCTTCTTGCCACATGACGAACAGTACCGGATGCGAAGGATAGATGCGAGCATAAAATCGACAAGCATTTAGATTCAATTGCCGAAATCCCACCTTTCTCACCTTTCAATTCTGATCTCCGGTAGAGCTTCGTGCTGATAACGTGTTAAGGAACCTCACTATCGAATAGTCCAGGGTTCCCGAACAGATCTAAAGTGGAGAACAGAGAGAGAGAGACACAGGTATACGGGGAGCGACGGCAGAATTCTTTATTGATTTCTGATTTCTTGTACATAGGGGGGGACCCCCTCCTCCTTATATAGTAGTCGCCTAGGGTTTCGGCTAAGGGACCATCGTGGGCTTTCTATTGGGCCACGTGGTATCCCAACACATCTCTAGTACCCTTCCCATGGGATGTTGAGCATACATCCAGGGATAGGCAATCGAAGACATGAATTGCAGCCGTAAATCCCGTTATAGATCTGGAAGTCAAAGGTTTGGGAAGGTACGTACCTAATTTCAAAATGGTAGTCACTAGTCAGCTATATGAGGGAAAAAGGTTTGTTTTCTAATGCATTTCCCATCTTTTATTTCTGAAAATTATGGAATTGAGAGCATTAAATAGGGACATTTAGTCTTAAGCATGGAGCCATGGGCCATAAACTGATAAAGGTTGTAAAATGGAAATATAAGTACTTGAATTATCTTTTCACTTATCATTTTTTTTCATTCTTAGGACCATAGTTGCTAAGTTACAATGCTCAAAACTATTGTTGTGATTAAAAAGCATTTCTAGTTTCCTAGGTTTTCCATAACTGACAAGATATGGTGGCAAGGTGAAGGACCATGTGGAGGTCCATCCATATTTGTGATGAGTATTTGACTTTATTTGAGCAAGGTGTGCTCAAGTTTGAGTTTGATTTGGTTTGATTTTCAAAATGAAGCAATTTGAGTTGTCTTTGCCGGGAGTGGCGATCTGGTCGTATGGGCCAGTAGTGTTGAGTTGCATGGTTTATTGCACATCTTTGTGGGCATTGCTATGTGAGGAGTTTCCTTGTCTTTGATGGTTGCGGGACGATGGTGCTAGGTCATGGTGAGGCGAAGGATGGCCGGGACTAGGCGAGGCGTCGAGGTCAGACGGTTGGGAGATCGCGGAAGATGATCGGAGGCGGAGTCGGGCAAGTCAAGAAGACAAGGAAAGGAGATGATGCTAGCTAGATGCCGCGTGGATCAATGAGGACCGTCGGATTGAGGTCTAGTTGATAGGTTAAGCGGGTCTAGGTAGTATGCTTTGAAAACCGTGCAAGAAAACCCGGTATGTGTGTGGGTTTTGGGTTAGCCCTTGCATGGCTGTGTGAATGGGTTAATCCTAGCCCTTAGATGAGTGCTCTAGGGTTGAGGACTCATCCAAGGGTGGTAGGTGGCCCAAGAGTAGTATAAATAGGGGTGGAGGGTAGCCTCCTTCCCTTGAAGGTGTTGAGGTTTTGATGCTCATTTGAGCTTTGCCCACATGAATGTGAGGCTTTGTAACCTCCTTCCAGAAATGAAAGTTTTATTTATCCACCTCTGAATTTATTTTGCGCATTTACATTATGTCTTTACTTTACGCAATTTAAATTCAGTATTTACTTTCCCGCAATTACATTCCCGCAATTTACTTTCAAGTAATTTGGATTTGCCTCCCCTCCTTCTAAATGCTGCTGTTCTTGGATGTTCTGAGTGTGTTCATATGGTTTTACATCTCTTTTGCACTCTTGGATTGAGTAGAGAACATCTTTTCTTTCAAGTTCCAACTTTGTTCTGAACTTGTTCTTCGCGCAGCAGTCAGTGTTTGATTTTTGTAAAAATATAGAAAAATCCTTTTTGAGTGATTCTTGTTGGAGGAGGTGCGGGACTCTGATATCCGCTTGCAGAAAAATTTTTGAGTTCACTTGTTGCACCGTTTGGGCGCCATGAGGTGAAAACCGAGCCCCAAACTTTCTGCTCGAAGTTCTTGACCAGACTGTGTTCTTCGATTTTTCCTGTTTTTTCTGTAAGGATTTTTGAGGAGAAATTTGGTGGAGTTCTTCACGACTCTAATGCTCACAGGGAGAAAAAGTCTCAAAATTTTTTGAGCTACAGAAATCCACCAACCTCCTGTGCAAATTGAGGAGAAGTTCTGGAAATCCTGGTTTTGCTTTTCTGAAAGTGACTTTTGTGATTTGAATTGATGTCCTTTCTAAAAGCAAGAGTTTGAATTGATTCCTCTTTCTTTTGGACACTAGACAACCAGGATTGTGACTAAAAAATCCCCACATATTTTATGGTACTTATCCATGCAAGCTTGGGGTACACATAGTTGTCTAGTTTTTCGGGTTTTTCACAATTCCTTTTAAACGATCTTGTCGAGGTTTTTGTTGGAGTATTTTGGGGGAATTTTTATTTGCGACCATTCACCCCCCCTCTGTTCGCCATCTCGGTCCTTCACAAGGGCTTGCTCGTATATTAGAAGGCATGGGATACATACAGGAAGCAGCTGAAATTGTAAGTAGGAATAGTGATTGTCTTTTTGACTTGAGTTGCACACATATGATTACTACCGGCAAGTGATTGACTTGCCCATAATAAATCAAGGGTAAAGGTTGATTGTACTTGAAGGATGCTATATACCATTTTCATATTTAAAGGGTAATTTATGTACCGATAGGATTACTTTGACAGAATAACATCTATCTGTTTGCACCAAAATTTGGCAAGCTTGGTCAAAATCAGCAATAAAGTCAAAGATACGGAATTAACAGACAGGATGGAAAGGTTTGGAGATATTTTGGTAACTGCGAGATTTTTAAGAAAAACAACCGTCCGAGATAAGGCCGATACGGATCACGGACTTAAAGCGTGTTATAACGAGACACGATCGTAGAGGTATAAAAGAAGGGCCAAAGCGAATCGCAAGAGCATCATCAACACAATACAATCAACCAGTTTTTACTTTCTTCCTGTCGACTAGGAGTAGCTTTTGTAATTTAGTCTCTGTAATCGATCTTGATCAATAAAGTTGCGCATCGCCGATTGTTGATCTTCTTCAATTACACCCAGTTTGATTTATTACGATTTTGTTGCGCATCGCCTTCTTGAAATCGATCTACCTTTATCCTCGATTAGCCTTAATCGGCTAATTAGACTTACCTTATTACTTTGATCTTAATCGGCTTCAAGCTGATTGGGTCTAAGCCGATTGATCGTTACGATCGGCTTTTGAGTAAATTTTATATTTTACCTTGTCGATTCTGAGTCAAATCGGTAGCACGCTCTTGAGCAGTGTTCATCGGTGTCTTCTTTGTCAAAAACCCTACCTCAAGTTTTTGACGCCAACACACTCTTAGCACGCCAGATGGGACACGCAATGTCTTCATCGAAAGTCGATTCCGCCATCGATCCCAGCGCGAGAGCTATAATCGTCCAAACAATGGGCGATTAATGCATAAAACAATGTCAAGAAATTGAAACTCGGAAGGCCGCTACTGGAATAGATGATGCTAAGTTGCTATCGAGAAAACTAGGCGCGCGTCACTCAAAAATACGCCTGACCGACGGTCAGCGCCTAGGAGATGCGGTGTAGCGAGCGAATAAGCCGATATACGCTGCTCAAGCGAATTATCGGCTATGATTAATCGATCATGCACCACGCTTTGATAAACCAATCATCGGCTCGTAACAACGCTTAAGCCGATGATAGCAAATAGCGTTAAATCTATAGCCCAGAGTTAGCCTCGTCGGAAATGCCTTTCGACCCATTGGAAGCTCTGCGACGAATTATCCTGTTTTCTCAGTATCACAAAACACGCAGAGCACAACGGCCGATCCTAAACCATCGGCTGTAACTTCACCCCCCACCATGATGCCCACACAACCCACGGTTATACTACCTAGGGACCCTCGGTTAAATGGGGTGAACCATTACCACGCCTATACCGACGCCGCTAAGTTAGATGCATCAAGCAATTTGCCGCCGTCGGCTCCGTTCTACGCTTTCCCCCAATCGGTTTCACAGCCGATTGGCTCCGAGAGATTCCCACAAGAACCCACCCTACTAAGAAACCCAATTCCACATAGGGTAGTAACATACTCTGAGCCGTTTGTTCCAGTGCCGGAAACTCAAACCAGGCATAATCGACATGATCAGCATGGTCGTATGCCGACGATGCAGCATAATTGGCAACCCGAGCTTGCACTCGGGGGGTAGAACGCCGATTATGACAGATATTATCAAGGGCCTGCTATGGCCGATAATGCTAATTGGGCCGATCAGATCTCTGCCGTTTTGAGGGACCAATTCGGCATACAACCAAAAGGAAAGGTTATCGGCTATAGAAAGTCGTATCCCGATTACATAGATCACATGCCCTACCCTCATAACTTCGAGTTCGGACTTAGCCAAATTCTGCGGGGATGATTCTATCACTACCACGAACACGTTGGGCGCTTTATCGCGCAATGCGGTGAAGCGGCCCAGTCCGACGGGCTTAAAATTAGACTATTCCCGTTGTCTTTGTCTGGGGTAGCGTTTACTTGGTTTACTTACTTGCCTCCGAATTCGGTCTATTTATGGAACGATTTGGAAAGCCGATTTCATGAATACTTCTTTCGAGCGGTTTGGAGCTCGGATTTGGATCTAAGTTACATGCGCCAAAAGTTTGGGGAATCGGTGACGGATTCGTCAAGAGATTTAGAGAAATTAGGAATCGGTGTTTTAGCGTCACATTGCACGACAACCAACTTGCGATTTAGCATTTCAAGGTTTGATTCGCGCTTAGGAGAAATTCGGAGGACAAGAATTCACCGACCTTAGCCACTTATTGCATTGCGTATCGGCCCAGGAAAGCCGATTCACTGATAATAAAGTGTTCAAAGACAGATTTAAAAATATCAATAACAAAGTAAAGGACAAGGCTAAAGTCAATATGGTTGAGTATTGTCCAAGTGACTCATCGGAAAATGAGGAAGCAGAAATAAACATAGCCGAATGGGTAAAAGGATCCAAAAAGTCCTTAGTCTGTTCTTGGCTTAAGCCGACTAGGAACAAGTCGGACGTTAAGTACTCTTTCGATGTTTCTAAGTGCGATCGTATTTTTGATTTACTTCTACAAGAAAAGATAATACGATTGCCAGAGGGGCATGTGATACCGTCGCCCGATGAGATCAAGAAACGCAGGTATTGCAAGTGGCATCATTCTTATTCGCATAACACTAATGACTGCAATATCTTGATCAACAGATCCAATCGCTGTGAGGATGGTCGGTTGAAGTTTGCTGATGAGCCGACCATGCAAGTTGATGTTGATCCGTTTCCCATCAACATGGTATAGTGTTCGGCTAAAGGAAAAGAGCCGATGCACGACGAGCAGAAAAAGGATCGACAAGTCAACATCCAATCAAGCTCGAACGACGATCAAACACTGAAGATTACAATCGGCTCTTTACAAATAGAAGCCGATCGTGAAGGAAAAAATTCAAGAACCATCAAACCCAAAGGGAATCCTCAGGTAGGTAAATGGTACAAAGTAGAAAAGTCTCCATTAAGGTAGCCAGCAAAAAGGTCAGGACAAACATTTTTACAATTAATGGAGAAATACGAGAGGATGAATAGCCGACCACGGTATACGGCTCACTGGTCGGATAACTTGTACCACACCGAGAATGTGGAGAGGGCACATAAAAGGTGTCCCTTTTGGCAGTTTTGCTGGGAAAGAGGAGTAGCGTTGCCATCACCATACACCTGCCCGATGGAACATTATCCCCAAGGCGATGGGCCAAGGCAATCGGCCGAGATAGGCTATGCAGGCGATTAGAGAGCAAGCGAAGTAATGAAGGCCCGTCCACGAGAGAATATCAAACCAGATCAAGAACCGGCCAAATCAAGATACACAAGCCCGGTTCTAATCAAGAAGATTTGGTGGTCAAATACGAAGCGGTGGAGCCCAAACCAGTGGTGTCCATCCGCTGAGCCGATCACAACGGCGCGGCTTGAGAGGCTAAGGACGCAAGAAATCCGTGAAGCCGATGTCGAAAAACAGAGAGATGAAACGTTTAATGAACTTCGTCCAATCAAATGCATCAAGAAAGAGTGGAGAAGAAAAGAACAAGCCGAAGAAGATTTCGAATCGGCTGATGACTTAGATTCTCCCATGATTCGAGATGACACGCCGCCCATGGATATTAACATGGTGTTCACATTGCCGGCTGAGTTCAAAGTTAGAACCGAATCGGCCAAAGAAACGGTTGCTCAGTTGTGCTCCGGCGTTTAGAGCGCCATCTTCGAGAAACCTAAAGATGATCATCGGCATCTGAAACCATTGTATTTAAAAGGTTACATAAATGGCAAGTCGATATCAAGAATCTTTGGTAGATGGAGAGCCACGATACCCGATCCGCACCACGACATGCAAGAAACTGGTAAGTCCGATGAAGACTTAATTAAAACTAACATGGTTCTAAATGACTTCACAAAGCGACCCCACGAAGCAAAGGGTGTCATGGTTACAAAGTCGATTATCGGTAGCAAGACCTTGCCGGCGGCGTTCTTTATGTCGATGCCAAAGGAAACTACGTCTTTGCTCGGTCGGGATTGGATTCATGCCAACTGCTGTATTTCGTCGACCATGCATCAAGCGCTTGTACAGTGGAACGGAGAAGAAGTCGAAGTCGTCACAGCCGACACATCGGCCCATATCGCTATGGCTAGCTCTGACGCGTATTGGCAACACGAAGAAGCTGGCTGCATATCGGGAAAGGAGCTGGACGACTGTGATTTCATCTGTGTAAGAAAATCAGGACTCATGCCGATCAGTGTCAAACCGGGCACCTTTGATCGAGCAAATGAAGTGTTACGCCGATGGGGACAAGAAAAACATTGAAGGCGTTGCAGGATAAAATGCAAAGCTATCGGCAAATAACGGATAGTTACGAAGCTATAGAAGACTTTGAAGAAATTGAAAAGTTAGGTCAAGGTTTCACATCCACCGATTTGCTTGAAGAAGTCGATATAGGTAGCGGTGATAGAAAAAGAGCAACTTTTGTTAGTGCAAATTTAGATGTAAAGTACAAAGGAAAACTGATAAAAATCCTTAAGGATTACAAGGATTGTTTTGCTTGGGAATATCATGAGATGCCCGGATTAAGCCGTCAGCTGGTGGAACATCGGCTACCTATAAAATCAGGCTATCGGCCGTTTAAACAATACCCGAGGCGTTTCAATCCGGCCTTGTACCAAATTATAAAAGAGGAAATAGAACGGTTGTTGGAAGCAAAATTTATCAGGCCTTACCGATATGCGGAGTGGGTTTCCAACATCGTTCCGGTTATGAAGAAAAATGGAAAGCTTGAGTATCGTCGACTTTAGAGATTTGAACAAGGCGGCGCTGAAGATGAATACCGATGCCGATAGCCGATATGTTTATCGATGCTGCCTCAGGGAACAAGATCATAAGTTTTCTAGATGGTAATGCCGGGTATAACCAGATACTCATGGCAGAAGCTGATATACCAAAGATACCTTCAGATGTCCTGGTGCGATAGGATTGTTCGAGTGGACAATGATGACTTTCGGCTTGAAAAATGCTGGAGCAACATATCAGCGGGCAATGAATCTGATTTTTCACGATTTAATCGGTCACATCGTCGAAATTTATATTGATGATGTAGTAGTAAAATCCATGAAGATTTGCAACACTTGGCGATTTAGAAAGAGTTTTAGAAACATAAGATCGAGCGGTCTAAAGATGAATCCTTTCAAGTGCGCGTTTGGCGTGTCGGTGGGCCGATTTACTGGCTTCATGGTTCATGAAAGGGAATTGAAGTCGAGCAAGCGAGGGTCGAGCTATAGCCAATACCGAACCACCGACATGCAAAAGCGAGTTACAAAGTTGATCGGCAAAATTAACTATCTCTGTCGGTTCATCTCAAACCTCTCTGGAAGGATTCGTGCTTTTACTCCGTTGCTAAAATTAAAGGACAATGAAGAATTTATATGGGGAGCCGATCAGCAGAAGGCTTTCAACGAAGTTAAAAGGTATTTGTCCAACCCTCCAGTTTTGGCTGCGCCTCAAAAAGGGATCCCTTTCAGGCTATATGTTTCAGCTGAAGAAGATACTATTGGAGCTGTGTTAGCACAAGAGGTGCATGGTAAAGAAAGGGTTATCTTTTATTTAAGCCGATGGTTCTTTGGGCCGCAAGTCAGTACCCTTTTATTGAAAAACTATGTTTATCTTTGTACTTCTCGTGCACAAAACTAAGGCACTACATATTAGCATCGGCCTGTAAGGTAATCTGCAAAACCGATGTTATAAAATATATTTTGTCAGCTCCTATCCTGCGAGGTCGACTTGGCAAATGGGCTTACACCTTGGTTGAGTTCAACTTATCATATGAATCGGCCAAAGCAGTCCAAGGACAAGTATTAGCCGATTTTATGACAGGACATGACACAGCAAACTTAGTCTTGGTCGCGCCATGGCAACTGTTTTTGACGGTCGATGTGGGGAAGGTGATGGTATCGGTATTGTACTCACCTCACCCAAAGGGCATAGCTTTGAATTTGCATTCGGCTAAATAACCGATGCTCAAACAACCGGGCGAGTCGGCGTTACTCAAAGGCTTGCAATTCTTTGGAAAATATTGGGGTGGCGCCGTGAGGCATTTGGTGATTCAACATTGGTGGTGCGGCAAATAAAGGAGAATACCAATGTCGAGATGAAGTGCTCTTGAAATATTTAGAACAATGTTTAGAGATTATCGGCTCTTTTACATCATTTTCTATCGGTCATGTTCTCGAGAATTGAGCGATAGAGCTAATGATTGCTTCGGCAAGCATCGGGATATAAAGATTACGGTGAAGTCGGAGACCGAGGCGGTAGATAAAGCGATCATGTGCACAGATATTGCCGATTGGAGAACGCGGATAAAAGATTATCTAGTCGATCCATCCAAGCCGATTTTAGCGAAAGATCGGCAACAAGCGTTGAAATCGTCGTCATGGGCGATATCTTGTATTATCGGACTATGGAAGGTTTATTGTTAAGATGTCTTGAGGCCAAGAAGCACGGGTGGCAATGGGTGAAGTACGAAGGCATTTGTGGTTCTCATCAATCGGCACATAAGATGAAATGGATGCTCGAGACGGACGAGGTTATTTTTGGCCGACGATGCTAAAAGATTGTTTCAAGTATTATAAAGGATGTCAAACATGTCAAAAGTTTGGCAACGTACAACTAGCACCAGCATCGGCTTTACATCCAATTATCAAACCTTGGCCGTTCAGGGGTTGGGGAATAGATATAATCGGCCAAATATTTCCTGCTTCGAGTAAAGGCCACAAGTTTATCTTGGCCGCAACCGATTACTTCTCAAAGTGGGTCGAGGCTATACCACGTAAAAAGGTAACCAGTGTTGAGGCGATTCGTTTTGTGAATGAACATATTGTCCATCGGTTTGGAATACCGCAAACAATCACGACCGATCAAGGTACGATATCCATGTCTAACGAGTTTCAGGGTTACGCAACGAGTCTAGGGATCAAATTGTTAAACTCTTCGCCATATTACGCTCAGGCTAATGGACATGCCGAGTCGTCTAATAAAACACTGATCAAGTTGATCAAAAGAAAAATTGATGAAAAGCCAAGGAATTGGCATTCAACTCTATCGGAGTCACTTTGGGCCTATCGGCTATCGTATCACGGAGCGACGAAACTTTCACCTTATCAATTGGTGTATGGACAAGAAGTCGTTCTACCCGTAGAAATTAACATTGAGTCGATACGAGTACCTAGACAAAATGGTTTGTCGGCTCAAAATTACAATGATTTAATGATCGACAACTTAGATGAGTTAGCAGAGTTACGTTTGTCTACGCTTGATCGGCTTAAGAAGAATAAGATCAAAGTTGCAAGGGCATACAATAAAAGGGTCATGCCTAAGTCTTTCGATCAAGCCGATTTGGTATGGAAAACAATATTGCCTGTTGGTTCTAAGGATAACTGATTTGGAAAATGGTCACCTACGTGGGAAGGGCCATACAAAATTAATCGACTAGTCGTGGAAACTTCGTACTTACTAGAAACACTAGAAGGATATGTATTGCCAAAAGCTATTAACGGAAATACTTGAAGAAATACTACCTAGTGTTTGGATTGGAGCCTAGTGATTAAAGATCATGTTGAGCCAAGATTAACACGATCTTTGTTAATCGGTTGAAAAGATTGCAAACTCGGAAGATATAAGCGTAATATAAATCGGTTAAGCGGTAGATTATCAACATAACAAGTTACAAGCATTCGGACAAGTGTTTTCAAAAACAACCAAAGAAAGTTTCTGATTAGAGGTTTAATATTGGATGCCCGATCCGGGAAGAGTCGCGCTAGAGCCGACAGAGCACCCACTGCCTTGGCAATGATGTCTTGAATTTCGTTTAGAAGGCGTTCATCTTCCTTGGCATTCCGAACCGGCTTCTCCTTGGCGATTGCTTGGTCACATTTTCAACACCACTTTGCAATGCTAAGTTTTGCTCCTTGACTCCGTCGATGGTCTCCAAGGTTTGTTGGCCTTCTCCGATTTGTTTTTAAGCAGCCAACTCTTCCAAGAGGAGTTTCTTTGTTTTTCCAATTTGGAGAGGACTCCTTGGTCGATTTAAGGCGTTGAGCACCGATATCAAACTTGCGCTTTTTGCCTTGGCATCGACAACCAAATCTTCTAAAGCTTCCGATCGGCCTCTTGGGCTTCACGTCATTGGATCCGATTTTGCGCCTCCTCCACTTCAAATTTTCTATCATCCAAGTGACATACGTTGAGGAGGCTTGCATTGCTTCCGGAGGGAGATCGACTTCAACGGCAGCCATAGCATCCCTTATCGGTTGATTGTTAGCCAAGATCTCTGATTGCGGTTGCATCACAAGTTTGAAGAGCTTGTCAAGGCGCTCTTTCATGCCCGGGGCAGAGGTGATGGCAGCCGATGCCTTTTCCGACACTTGAAGGATTTTCTAATTTTGCATCATAGTCATCGGTGGCCATGATCTACGGGTCATCAAGATCGATAGCGAAAATCCAAGCAAGTTTGTTGGGTGCGATAGTTACGGCAAATCGGTGGTAGTGCGAGTTGAGTCAACCGGCGTAGGGGTTGGCGCAGATCGAAATATTCGGAAGATCGGCTAAGATCTTCGCGACTTGGGCAGATTGCGTTGGCTAAAGGAAAATGAGACAAAGGGTGAGCCAATGCATTAAGATACATAAGTCATTATACAAGGTATTGTAACTTACCTCCCCAATAGCCGATGCATGTGGTGAACTCTCGCCGCTTTGTTCTTGGGGCTTGTGTCCTTTCTTCGCCGGAGCCTTGGTATACTTTGCCTTTTTCTTTTCTGGAAATACAAATCGGATAAAGGTTAGTTTAAAGTAGAGGAGGAAATGGTGCGAGCGATTGTATTTGCACTTACTTGGTTGTTTTTCTCGATGTCCGATAAGGATGGATGTGAACCCCTATAGTGCGGAGGTATAGCCCGTAAGGCCAGTCGATTGATGCACCCTCTTACCCTGGTCATTTCCCGATTGGCTAGAGAGAGGCTTTTTGCCAACATCCTTAGCCTGCAAATATGCAAACGATGTAAAGTGGTTAGAAAAATGCATCTGGAAAAAAGACCGATGCACAAGATAAAATTATTCAAGCCGATACCTTATCTACTAGACTTGTGTTAGTATAACCCGATGAGCTAGCTTCACTGCTAGAATCGTTGTTAGATACTAATGATGGCTCTGGCAGATTTGGAAAAAATTCTTTGATTATAAATGATGGAGTCTTTTCCATGTACAAATACTCTGCAATAGCCGACCACCATGTTGTGAAACCCCCTGCTCTGCGAGCGTTCAGATGAAAGTGTGGGAGACTGCGAAGTTGGAGCTCGTCGGCTAACTCCAAGACTAACCTCGCCGATGTGGCATTACTTAACCCTAGCTCAGGGTTGAAGCCGATCCAGAGTGGCAAACTTGGAATCACCGGCGAAACCGAAATGTCTTGCATATCTTGAAGGGTGGTAAAACTTCGTATGAAGGTTGGAATGTCCGATTCCGAGTATGAAGGCCGACATGGAAAATGCACGGAGAGATGAAAATTTTATACAAGTCCAAAGTCTCCTGAGGCATCAGAGAACTCGGCTCCCAGATGAAGAAATGAAGGCCAAAGAAAATCGGCCGCAGCACCATAACTAAAGAAATCTTGCTGCTTGGAATCTTCGGTGTTCAATTGCAAAAAGAATGACAGAAATCTTCTGCAGCTATCGGGTAAGGTCCTTGTCTCATTTCTGGAGCACATCATAAATCTCTCACCAAAAGATCGGCATTCTCTAAATTGAATAGGAGCCCCTTTTGGTATATCTTCCCTTGGAAAAGGAGTATCGTCGGCTGAATCCAAGTTAAAAGGACGGCTGAATAAACAGTACAACCATATTTGTATGAACCACATTGGGCCACCTACGTTACCAACGGTGAATTTTCCAAAACCCGTATAAAGCCGACTCCTTATTACGTAAAGCATCTGATACACGGCACCCAAGAAGATTTTTCCTAAAGCTAGCCGATGACCCTCAACAAGCTGCTCTGCTATCACTTGATATACGAGTTGGTCAAGAGATGCTCCACAGAACAAAAAGCGGTCTAGCCATAGGTTCAAGAAGGCAACGTGCTCTTCGTCCGACACTATCCCATTAACCTTATTGTTGTTTTTGATATATTTCGCCCATCCTTCACCCTTGGATTTAATAAGCTTATACTTGGGCTTGGCACTGAAAGCCGATACCTGGTCCCCATCAGGTCTCAAGTAACACAACTAGGCCACATCCAAAAGAGTTGGGCCGATGGGACCAGTGCGGAACAAAAAAGCATTAAAGCAGTCTGACCAAAAATAACAGGCCGTGGCCACTAAGGGCTCGTTGGCTTCAGGGTCGGCTAAGGAAAGTGAAATACGTTCAGCTATGCCCATTCTTTCCCATTCACTCCTCTTTTGGGCTGCTACCCTGATAAACCAATTTCTCCATCCTTTAAAAGCTGTCGGCCAAGCCCTGAAACTCTTATTCCACCCCTCTATGTTATGACCAAAGCAATTAAGCGAGGTAAACGGGAACTTCTGGTTTGTTATGGTATGAGCGTCTAGATTTCCCAATGGACCCAAAATTATTGATCGTTCTTTGTAAGGACCGAATCCACCGATTCAACCCACATGTTTATTGCACTATTCCTAGGATCAACGCTAGTGCACACAGCTTAACATTGGTATATATCACATCATACACAACGACAATAGAATAATAGTTCATTTATTGATATAGCTAAATGTATGATCTTATGACCAACTTACATTATTATGCCACGCAGGGCAAGACTGAGAATATAAACTAATAATTAAGCAGCGGAAAGTAGAAGCGTAGATAGCTCATCACCACCACAGGCAACCAACAAGGCTCGGACCCTAATGACTCGTGTCTTCTTGGACCTCATCTTCCAACACAGGTGTAGATTCTTCAACTGTTGATTATTGTTGTTTGGCATGGGTGAGCACTTAAAGCACTCAACAAGTTGTGCACAGAATGCAGTTCTATTTATCTATATGTAAGGCTTATTCCAAAGGATAGGCTATCATGGCTATTTTGCAATAAGCAGCATTTATGAAGAAATACAATAATAGATTGTAAAGAATGTAAAACGAATAGCAATAATAAATAAATTCATATTTCTCAAGTAAACCAAGTTTCCAATCCTAAATCAAGTTCCAATCTTCCATATGGCAATCCCGCCATCCCAACCAAGTTGTCCAATTTATTAAACTAACCCTTAATCAGAATTCCGAGCATTGCTCAATACATGAGCACGGCTATCCGAATAGTTTCACACTCTGCGGAGGTTATGCACTTTACCCACGTGATACAACCAAACACCACAAAGGCGAGAGATTATAACAAAGCCTTTACAATGCTCTATCTTAACCCGTACTACCGCTAAGGTTTCAACAACTGGGGTCTCGAAACCACATCCGTGGCCCCCTCTTGCGCCATGTGAGTTACACCATAACTCGGGAACTCACACCGACCACGATAGTATCAAAATTAAGACTTTGCAAATTACTCACTAGGTGGCCCATACGGACATGTGGTTGCATGATTGACTCAGTCAAAGGCTTGCAAGGTTAAGTCCTTAGTGTGATCAAGGCAAGACTTCCACATACCATCGCCCATCGGGCCTACCTTGGCCTCCTCGCCTTGCCACTTGCCCCAATCTAAATGATTATCACCCGGTTGATTACCAAGCACCACGTGCCATCAACAATTCAACATCGTTGCGTGACATGACTCGCCACAACAACTCAATCTCATCGTATGATCCCACATGACACACAAGTTCATAACATTGTTCCATATTCCATTAATCAAGATTAATTATCAATGGTGATGACACATGTGATGACGTGGCATGGCTAAGCAACTAATACGAACTAAACCTCCAATGTTGATTATAATTATTAACCAACTATATTAAACCAATCTAGGGTGACAATGGATCATGGCATACAATTGACAAGGTAGGGTATAGATCAATCTGGTATTTTAGCTAAGCCCAATCTAATTTGAAACAGTTGTATAATTGAAATATATGCAAAAGTGTAAATCAAACATAGCAATTTTATAAACATGGGTTCAACATGATCAAAGCACAACTTACCTTGGAGTAGGTCCTGATCTTGATCTGGAGTTTGCTCTTGAGTTGCTGGATCTTCCTCCGAAGCGTCGCACAATTCAACGTCTACGCGTACCGAAAGAGAAAAGCAAATAAATAGCAAAATAGAGAGCAATTGAACTCCAAAAATCAATTAAAATTCACCATTAAATAGATCTCAATTTTACAAATTTTTAGAAACTGGAATCACTCAAATCCGAGTTACGATGCAAAAGATATAGCCTTTTGAAGTTTGAAATAAATCTCAAATCGTAAAATCGAGAAAATACGAAATTATCAGATTTATTTTTATCTTGAAAAACTGGTTTATGACGTCAGCATGACATCATGATGACGTCATCCTTACCGAATTTCCAAGCGGAATATTTTTCCAACGAAAATCCCTTTATGACGCAAGCATGGCGTCGGCCGTCTCTCGACCAACCACACGCCGACCGTGTCGGCGCATGGACCGAGTCTCGGCATGGCGCCGGACCACGATGGACTCGGTCCATGACTCATCGATACCGTGCGACACGCGGCGGTGCTCTATTGGCCTTCACGCTCGGTTCAATCGATCCGACGAAACCCGATCGGCGGTCATTGATCAAGCGCTACGTGGCGGCTTGTTAGCCCTCCGATTGGATCCAACGGTTCCGAGCTTCGGTCCGACGATGGCTACGTGGCGGCGAAGACTTACCGCAGCGGAGAAGAAGACCGAAGTAGCGGCGTTACGGCGACACTCGGCGACGAAACCTCACGCTTCGACTCGGACTTCACGGCGAGTTCGATCTGGAACCAACATCTGCGGAAAAGCGGTTCAACGGCGGCGATCTTGATCAAAACCGGCGGCCGGCGTTCTACTCGGCGAGCTCCCAGCGCGCTCCTCGACCGCTCTCGCGAAACTCTTCCGACCAAGCGGCGCGGCGCAAGGATGATCCTCGGGGTCTACCCGCCCTATTTAAAGCACGGAAATCGTGCTCTACGGACTCAAAACACGCCGCGGCGGAGAGCGTCTTTGGCGGCGACTCGAGAATCCCGATCGGAGACAGCGACCCCACGCCGTCCGATCGCCATCGAGCGGTCACGATCTGGTGGCCGAGCGGCACGATCGGATCGCCCAACTCGAAACAACGGCCGAGATCTCCACTTACCCTTTTCGTCATCGATTCCACCGGCCGCTTGATCTTGATCCCACGGTCCACGTCGCTAGGGTTTCTAAATCCCCAGCGTCAACCTCGACCATCAATCCTCGATCCAGCGGCGAGTATCCACGCTTTGAACATGGGCCGACGGCGCGAAAGACTGGGCGCGCCGAGGTGGGCTCACGCGCGACGATCTGGGCCAAGCCCAATCTTTTTCTAGCGGATTTTAAAAGGTTTTCAATTTAAATAAATCAAAATTCATTTTATTTATTTTAGGCAATAAAATAATCAGAAAATTCAAGAAAAATCTCAAAAATACTTTGAGACATCCTGGACTTAAATAAAATACTTTTGGCAAAACTTTATTTTGACTTTGCACAGATTTAAATACTTTTGAATGAAAAGCAATAAACTTGCAATAAGATTTAATTCAATAAATCGAGAAAAATCCAAATAAATTCAGAAAATCACAAATGCACTTTTAAACAATAAAACTTAATTAAGCCAAATTTTGGGATGTTACAAACCTCCCCCTTAATGAATCTCGGCAGAGATTGAGGGCTAACTAGAGAATAGGTTAAAATTCGACTTCAAATCTTCTTCTCGCTCCCGGTGGCTTCACTCTCGAATGATTGCTCCAGAACTCTGCAAAGCGAATAGACTTGTTTACGGTCTTGCGCTCCATAACATCAAAATTACGATCGGTTGCTCTTTATAAGTCAAATCTTCTTGCAGCTCTATTGCATCCAGCGGGTTTGCTCTGTGGCACTCTGAGACACTTCTTAAGCTGCGATACATGGAATACATCATGCACTCCACGCCAATGGTGAGGCAACTCTAAGCGATAAGCTACCTCTCCTCGTGGCTCGGAATCTTGAGCGGACCGACATATCTTGGCGCAAGCTTCCTTTAACATGAAATCTTTTAACGCCCTTAAGAGGGTAACCACGAGATACACATGATCCTCGGTTCAAAACTCAAATCTCGACGACGATTATCTGCGTAGATTTTCTGCCTTGGTGTGCTATTTTTAATCTCTCTCGATCATTGCAACTTGACTTTACGCCTCTTGAGGATATCGCCCAAACACCAAACGCTCTCCGTTTCATTCCAATTCAATGGAGTACGACAAGCACGTCCATACAATGCCTCGACGGTGACATCTGTAGGCTAGCTTGATAACTATTATTATAATCAATTACGCATATGGCAAACATTTATCCCATGTCGTAGCATAAGCTAAAGCACAAGCTCTCAACATATCCTCTAAAATCGATTTACTCTTTCGGTCGACCATCATGCGGGTGATATCTTTATCTTGAAATTCAAGCGGGTCCCCATTGCTTCGTGCAACTTATTCCAAAATCTCGAGGTAAATTGGGTACCTCATCGACACAATCTTCTTTGGCACTCCATGCGGACATACAATCCTTGACATGTACAATTACCGCCAAGCGATCTCGGCGTGGTGGTCTTTCTTTGGGATGAAATGGCGACCTTGGTTAGGCGATCCACTATAACCCAAATGGAATCGTAACCTTTACGAGTCTTAGGTAGACCGGTGATAAAATCCATTCGATTTCTTCCCACTTCCATTCCGAATTTTTACTACCGCAACAAACGGTGGTCTTTGATGCATAGCCTTTACTCTCGACATCGTCGCATAATGCAACATGCTCGGCCACTTCACGCTTCATATTTGGCCACGTAATCTCTCTTTCAAATCTTGGTACATCTTAGCGCTTCTGGATGAATTGAGTACTTTGAATCATGAGCTTCCTCAAGAATCAATTGTTTCAACTCCTTTTTATCCTAGTACACAAATTCGACTTTTGAAGAACATGGTCCCTTGTTCATCGAGTAAAATCTAAGGCTAGGCCTTCTTCCTTTTAGCCTTGATTTTAGAAATTTTATCGTCATCTTGTTGACCTTCTCTAATTTGATCCTCTAGTGTTGGCTTTACTTCTAGCGCACTATCATTCCTTGAACGACTTCCAATCTCAACTTCGAAATTCCTTGCATAATTCGGTTGATCCTCAATTGACAAGGTATTCGCGCTATGGCTCTTTCGACTCGAGCATACGCCACCACATTGGCTTTTCGAGGTGATAATGGATTCCCACATTATAATCCTTAATTAGCTCCACCATCTTGACATCTCATATTGGTCGACTTGAGTGAATATGTATTTGAGACTCTTATGGTCCGTATATATCTCACATCTATTTCCTATGAGATAATGGCGCCATATCTTTAAAGCATGCACCACGGCAGCTAACTCCGGATCATCGTTGGGTAATTCACTTCATGTGGTCTTAATTGTCTCGGCGCATAAGCAGCGACTTTGCCTTCTTGCATTAACACGCATCCCAAGCCTTGCTTCGAAGCATCGCAGTAAATGTCAAATCCATTCTGCACATCTGGCAACACTAACACGGGGGCTTGTTAAGCGTTTCTTCAATTCCATAAAACTTTGCTCGCACTCTGGCGTCCATGCAAACTTCTTTTCTTTCTTCAACAACTGTGTCAAGGGTTTAGCAATTGTTGAGAATCCCTCTATGAACCGACGGTAATATCCCGCCATTCCCAGAAAACTACGAATCTGAGTAACGGACTTCGGTGGCTCCCAATGCAACACTGCATCCACTTTGCTGGGATCAACTGCGACTCCTTTGGTAGTCATTACATGACCCAAGAATTCGACTTTCTCCTTCCAGAATTCACACTTGCTAAACTTTGCATATAGCTGATGCTCTCGCAGCCTGTCTAAAACCATCCTTAGATGTTCTGCATGCTCTTCTTCGGTCTTTGAGTAAACCAAAATATCGTCTATGAAGACCACAACGAACTTATCCAAGTAATCCATGAAAACCTTATTCATCATGTTCATGAAATACGTTTGGGCATTAGTCAATCAAATGACATGACTGTGAACTCATAATGTCCATATCGCGTAGAAAACGCGGTCTTAGGTACATCCTCCGCTCGGATCTTCAGCGATGGTATCCTCGAGCGAAGATCTATCTTGGAAAACTCCAGCTCCTCTTAAGCGATCAAATAAGTCATCGATCCCGGGCAGCGGATACTTATTCTTGATCGTTACTTCATTAAGTGCACGATAATCGATGCACATTCTAAGACTTCCATCCTTCTTGCGGACAAACAAAACCGGGCTCCCACGGTGATGAACTTAGTCTAATGAAACCCTTCTCTTGCGGTTCCTCAATCGCTTCTTCATTTCCACTAACTCGTCGGTAGGCATCCGATATGGTCTCTTTGATATCGGTCTTTGCATCGGTGCTAACTTCGATGACAAACTCGATATCACGATCGGTGGCAATCCGGCAAATCTTACGAAACACATCCGGGTATTCTCGCTCTTGGCACATCCTCCATGCCGATGGCTTTCACGCTGTTGACCACTAATCGCCCATCTCGAATCTGCGGTCGCTTGAAACTCCACTTTCTTGCCACTAGGGCCTTCCAAAGTCACGATCCTTCGCCACAATCCAAAACGACCTTATGCTTTGACACCAATCCATTCCAAGGATGGCGTCTAGGATTGCGCGTCTATCAAGATAAGATTTGCTAGAAATTCTATCCCATCCATAAGCAACTTAGCTCCCAAACACCCAAGGCTAGATCTAAGCTCGGATCACGGGGCTTGGACTAAAGCACACACTTAAGATTCACCACTTTAAATCCATTCTTGGTTGCAAAACTTTGAGAAACAAGCGAATCGAAGCTCGAATCAAACAAAGCAGTAGCAGTCTTGAGTTGACTAGAACTTACCCGATCGACGTCTGTTGCCTCTTGAGCTCCATCGGTGGTGATGTGGTTGATCCTTCCACGCCTTTGATGATTGCGGCGTTGCTCGGCTTGGCTTGGTGCACGATTTCCTCGATCTTTGGTGCTTTAGCGGTGTTGTTCCCGTGTTGAAACAATGGCGTGATGCCTCCCTTCGTGGACACCTATTTGAAAAGTGCCACGGCTCATTGCAAGTATAGCATCTCTTCACCGCGGATTCTTGATTTCCTCTGGTGCATTGTTGCCTGTCTTTGGTGTCCAAAGCTCGATTGGCGGGGCGAGTGCGAGGGTTGATGTCTTGTTTCCGGCTAGTGGTTGGAATCTAGCAAATTGCTATGGTGACATCCTCAAATGTAGATGGTTTGGGCGTCCACCGATTATTCATCAAGCGCTTACGGTTTCACCTAGCTCTTTGCGCTTATCTTCTAGGATCAAAGCCTTATTTACCAGCTCCGAAAATCTGGAAATTGTGGGTAATCAGTCCCACTGTAGTCTGAGTTCATCCCTTCATGAAACGAGGCTATGCGGCTTTATCTGCCGCTCGTCTTGAGGGCATAGCGAGCTAATCGAGTAAATTTGTTCAAGTATTCGACCACCGTTGGCCTCCTTGCTTCAAAGCTCGAACTCCTCCTTCTTAAGATCCATCATTCCCTCAGGACATGATGCTGGCGGAAAGCATTAGTAAACTCCTCCTGTGTTATCTCTGTGGGGCTCCATGGCGGCACAAGAGTTCTCCCACCACTCTGCGGCGGTCCCTTCCGGTTGATGAGGCGTAAAGCACCTTCTCATTTCCTTCACCTTTGTGTGATGTGCGATTTCTTCTCAATGGTCCTAAGCCGTCATCGGCTTCCAAAGGATTCACATTTCACGAAAGGTTGGTGGCCTAGTCCTCATGAAATCCGATAGCTTGGACATGGGTCGAGGTCCACCATGGTTGTTACGAGCTCTGGGGTTGTTGTGGTTTCTTCTTTGCATTGGTCATCTCTTGCTCTTTGCATCATTATCTGCATCGCTTGAGTCTGTCTTGCAAGGAATGCTCCCAGTTCTGCATGTCCACTGGCGGTGGTTGAGGGCTGCCTCCATCATTGGGATTGTCATTCTGACGCAGTCCACTTCCTGAAGCACCGTTGTTTCCTCGAGTATTCACCATCTGATGATTGCCTCTTAGGTTAGGAAAGGTAGATGTAGCATAGATGAGGAGTAAGATTTTCTAAAGCGGGGAGATAGGTTATACCCAAACTGAACAATTCTTTATTTAACTTGGTATGGCTGCTTATTTAAGCCTACAAGCTTTGCAACACATACTGCACACTCAGCAATACAAAGAAGCAAACTAAACATGCAACCTTAACGTCAACTAGAAAGGTAAAGACTAACTTAAAGACGCGACTCACACTCGAGTCTCAACACAGCTCCAAGGCTGACACTCACTCATCCACCACCACAGGTGAGGTGACCGGCGCATACACGGTGGATGGCGGGCATCGGAGCGAACCTATCACAGTGACCTACTCTGGGTCCTCCGCAACAACAGGTCTGCACTCCCCTCGGCTCCCACTCTCGCTCCTCTGGATCCTCCTCGGACTCCTCGGCTGGCTCCTGAACTCCCTGAGTCACGCGCTCCAGCTCATCCTCAACTGCCTCCAGGGCCTCTCCCAGCTCAGTGATCATCCCAATGGCTGAAGCACGGGTTACCTCGAGCTCCTGCTCGGCCACTCTAAGTGCCTCGTACACAGTCTCCAGCTCCTGGGTAGTATCTCTCATGTGATCCTCCTGGGCAAGGGCGAACTCTGCAAGGTGCGTCGCAGTAGCACACTCGCTCCCCTCGATCCGTCGTCTTCGGCACGCTTGAACGTCTGGGTGAAGTCGGAACACTGAGTCGTGAAGCTCGTCAGCGTAGTCGCGGCAGACACGGCGAAGAGCAAGTCGAGCAACCTCCTGAATTGCAACTTCATACGAGAACCTTCTGGCGGAGACGTTGATTGGCCTGCTGGTTTCCTCGTTCTCCCGAGCGTAGATGATTACCTTGCAAATGAAACCTCGGTGTACACCGTTCACCATCACCTCCTCGGTAAAGTGGGCGGTAGAAGCCTCCAAGCGTCTGAAGTACTCTCCACAGCTCCATGGCGTAGCCGCCAGCTGACTCCTCAAAGGTCGGAACGATCGGCATCTGCTCCACAAGAACTTTGAATAAGTTCTCCACCCGAAACGGCAAGTAAGACGGTAAATTCAGCAAAGGCGAGAAGTAGAGAATGAGATGATTCGAGAGTGTTTTATTAATCAAGTCTAGATTTTCCTTTAGAAAATAGTTTTGGACTCTCACAAGACACCTCCACACTATCTAGGGCCAAGACCTACAGTCAGTATGCTCTGATACCACCTCTGTAAGGACCCGAATCCACTGATTCGAACCCACTGTGTTTACTGCACTATTCCCAGGATCAACGCTAGTGCACACAGCTTAACATTGGTATATATCACATCATACACAACGACAATAGAATAATAGTTCATTTATTGATATAGCTAAATGTATGATCTTATGACCAACTTACATTATTATGCCACGCAGGGCAAGACTGAGAATATAAACTAATAATTAAGCGTGAAAGTAGAAGCGTAGATAGCTCATCGACCACCACAGCAACCAACAAGGCTCGGACCCTAATGACTCGTGTCTTCTTGGACCTCATCTTCCAACACAGTGTAGATTCTTCAACTGTTGATTATTGTTGTTTGGCAAGGGTGAGTACTTAAAGCACTCAACAAGTTGTGCACGAGAATGCGCTTCTATTTATCTATATGTAAGGCTTATTCCAAAGGATAGGCTATCATGGCTATTTTGCAATAAGCAGCATTTATGAAGAAATACAATAATAGATTGTAAAGAATGTAAAACGAATAGCAATAATAAATAAATTCAGTATTTCTCAAGTAAACCAAGTTTCCAATCCTAAATCAAGTTCCAATCTTCCATATGGCAATCCTGCCATCCCAACCAAGTTGTCCAATTTATTAAACAAACCCTTAACTGTAATTTCCGAGCATTGCTCAATACCGCGAGCACGGCTATCCGAATAGTTTCACACTCTGCAGAGGTTATGCACTTTACCCACGTGATACAACCAAACACCACAAAGGCGAGAGGTTATAACAAAGCCTTTACAATTCTCTATCTTAACCCGGTACTACCGCTAAGGTTTCAACAACATGGTCGGTCCGAAACCACATCCAGGGCCCCCCTCTTGCGCCATGTGAGTTACACCATAACTCGGGAACTCACACCGACCACGATAGTATCAAAATTAAGACTTTGCAAATTACTCAGCTAGGCTGGCCCATACGAGACATGTGGTTGCATGATTGACTCAGTCAAAGGCTTGCAAGGTTAAGTCCTTAGTGTGATCAAGGCAAGACTTCCACATACCATCGCCCATCGGCCTACCTTGGCCTCCTCGCCCTTGCCACTTGCCCCAATCTAAATGATTATCACCCGCTTGATTACCATGCACCACGTGCCATCAACAATTCAACATCGTTGCGTGACATGACTCGCCACAACAACTCAATCTCATCGTGTGATCCCACATGACACACAAGTTCATAACATTGTTCCATATTCCATTAATCAAGATTAATTATCAACGGTGATGACACATGTGATGACGTGGCATGGCTAAGCAACTAATACTGAACTAAACCTCCAATGTTGATTATAATTATTAACCAACTATATTAAACCAATCTAGGGTGACAATGGATCATGGCATACAATTGACAAGGTAGGGTATAGATCAATCTGGTATTTTAGCTAAGCCCAATCTAATTTGAAACAGTTGTATAATTGAAATATATGCAATAGTGTAAATCAAATATAGCAATTTTATAAACATGGGTTCAACATGATCAAAGCACAACTTGCCTTGGAATAGGTCCTGATCTTGATCTGGAGTTTGCTCTTGAGTTCTTTGGATCTTCCTCGAGCGTCGCACAATTCAACGTCTACAGCGTCAAAGAGAAAAGCAAATAAATAGCAAAACAGAGAGCAATTGAACTCCAAAAATCAATTAAAATTCACCATTAAATAGATCTCAATTTTACAAATTTTTAGAAACTGGAATCACTCAAATCCGAGTTACGATGCAAAGATATAGCCTTTTGAAGTTTGAAATAAATCTCAAATCGTAAAATCGAAAATACGAAATTATCAGATTTATTTTTATACTGAAAAACTGGTTTATGACGTCAGCATGACATCATGATGATGTCATCCTTACCGAATTTCCAATCGGAATATTTTTCCAACTGAAAATCCCATTATGACGCAAGCATGACGTCAGCACTAGTCTCGGCCAACCACACGCCGACACGTGTCCCGGCGCATGGATGAGTCTGACATGGCGCTGGACCACGATGGACTCGGTCCATGACTCATCGATACCCGTACCCGACACGCGGCGGTGCTCTATTGGCCTTCACGCTCGGTTCAATCTGATCCGACGAAACCCGATCGGGCGGTCATTGATCAAGCGCTACGTGGCAGCTTGTTAGCCCTCCCGATTGGATCCAACGGTTCCGAGCTTCCGGTCCGACGATGGCTACGCTGGGCGGCGACTTACCGCAACGGAGAAGAATACCGGTAGCGGCGTTACGGCGACACTCGGCGACGAAACCTCACGCCGACTCGGACTTCACGGCGAGTTCAGATCTGGAACCAACTCTGCGAAAAACGGTTCAACGGCGACGATCTTGATCAAAACCCGAGGCGGCTTCGACGTTCTACTCCGGCGAGCTCCCAGGCGCGCTCCTCGACCGCTCTCGCGAAACTCTTCCGACCAAACGACGCGGCGCACAAGGATGATCCTCGGGGTCTACCCCGCCCCTATTTAAAGCACGGGAAATTGTGCTCTACACGGACTCCAAAACACGCACGGCGGCGGAGACGTGCTGGCGGCGGACTCAGAATCCCGATCGGAGACGACGACCCCACGCCGTCCGATCGCCATCGAATGGTCACGATCTGCGTGCCGCGCGCACGATCGGATCTGCCCAACTCCAACAACGGCCGAGATCTCCACTTACCCTTTTCGTACCGATTCCACCGGCGCCGCTGATCTTGATCCCACGGTCCACGTCGCTAGGGTTTCTAAATCCCAACGCGTCAACCTCGACCATCGATCCTCGATCCAACGGCGAGTATCCACGCTTTCGAACATGGGCGACGGCGCAAAAGATCGGGCAGCGCCGAGGTGGGCTCACGCCGCGATCGGGCCAAGCCCAATCTTCGTTCTAGTGGATTTTAAAAGGTTTTCAATTTAAATAAATCCGAAATTCATTTTATTTATTTTAGGCAATAAAATAATCGGGAAAATTCAAGAAAAATCTCAAAAATACTTTGAGACATCCTGGACTTAAATAAAATACTTTTGGCAAAACTTTATTTTGACTTTGCACAGATTTAAATACTTTTGAATGAAAAGCAATAAACTTGCAATAAGATTTAATTCCAATAAATCCAGAAAAATCCAAATAAATTCCAGAAAATCACAAATGCACTTTTAAACAATAAAAACTTAATTAAGCCAAATTTTGGGATGTTACAGTTGCTGTGTGGAATCGGAATAAGTACCTGGCTAGGGTCCATTATAGCCGATGAAGGAAGATTGAAGAGCTAAAGGATTGCCTCAGGAGTACTTCAAACGGAAAGCTTAAGCCGATTGCAGATGATTCAAGAGCTTGTGCGCGTGAAGAATGACCAAGGTGGGGGTCGCATTTTATAGCGTGGTGAAAATTTGAAGCGGCGGGAAGTGAATCTCAAAAGGCGCGAGCAGTTAAAACGCACTACTCGCATGTCAGAGAATTACGGCGCGAATAAAGTAGCAGTTATTGAGTGAAGTTCAACGGTTAGCCGATTGAAAAAGCCGATAAGTGAAATTTTTGACAAATGACAAGTCATCTCTCAAAAATGGGGGGCATATGATTGCACCAAAATTTGGCAAGCTTGGTCAAAATCGGCAATAAAGTCAAAGATACGGAATTAACAGAAAGGATGGAAAGGTTTGGAGATATTTTGGTAACTGCAAGATTTTTAAGAAAAACAACCGTCCGAGATAAGGTCGATACGAAACGGACTTAAAGCGTGTTATAACAGAGACACGATCGTAGAGGTATAAAAGAAGGGCCAAAGCGAATCTGCAAGAGCATCATCAACACAATACAATCAACCACTTTTACTTTCTTCACATCGACTAGGAGTAGCTTTTGTAATTTAGTCTCGTAATCGATCTTGATCAATAAAGTTGTGCATCGCCGATTGTTGATCTTCTTCAATTACACCCTGTGTTTGATTTATTCGATTTTGTTGCGCATCGCCTTCTTCGAATCGATCTACCTTTATCCTCCGATTAGCCTTAATCGGCTAATTAGACTTACCTTATTACTTTGATCTTAATCGGCTTCAAGCTGATTGGGTCTAAGCCGATTGATCGTTACGATCGGCTTTTGAATAAATTTTATATTTTTACCTTGTCGATTCTGAGTCAAATCGACCGCACGCTCTTGAACCAGTGTTAAATGCGGTGTCTTCTTTGTCGAAACCCTACCTCCAGTTTTTGACGCCAACACTATCATACACCTTTAAGAGACTACCATTTGACGAGTTGCATCCTACATCACTTAAGATCTAGTTGAGTTCAGAGATTCTAATCATAGAAGTAGCCTGCCAATTATCATTGATTATCTGATTATCACATAAACTAGTGGGTTACCACCACCAAATGACCAGCTACTAATTTGAAAACTGAAATATATTCAATTTAAAAAACCAACTTAACTAGTTCAAAGATTCTAATCATAGAAGTAACTCTATTTTTCTCTAAATAGATAAGTAAGCAACATATGAGTTGACCAAGAACCTGGAGGTGTAGAGGCGCCGAGGGAGACAGCCCTGCTGCCGCAAGGGAAACGGATCGAGGAGGCGGAGGAGGAGACGACAAGGTGGGCACTCATGAAGTAGATCCTGGCGTGGCCAGGAGGTGGGGGCAAGGGGTGCGGCTGGGGCAGAGGCGCGGTTGGGGGTTGGGGGGCAGGGGGCACGGCAGAAGGGCAGGGTGAAGGTGGCAGGGGGCACGACAGGGGAGCGGGGGCAGTGGTGTGGCGCGTGGTTGGGGTCAAGTGGGCAGGGGGCGTCACAGGTAGATGTGGCGCGCTAGCGCCGTGGGGAGCACCAGGGAGTGAGGCCGACAGGGGGAGGAGCTCGGGGTGTGGGGGTGGGCCAGAGGTGGAGGCAAGCCGACGGTAGGGATCCAGAGTGTAACATCCCAAAATTTGGCTTATAATTTCGCTCATATGCTTTTTGGTGATTTTCTGAATTTATTGGATTTTTTTTCCAGAAATTAACTGAATTGAATTTAATTAAGTATATTGAACCTTTTGTGAAAACTAAATATATATAGATAAAGTTAATATAAAGTTTTACCAAAAATATTTTATTTGTGCTCGTAATGTCTCAAAGTATTTATGAGAATTTTAAGGATTTTCCCGATATTTTAATTGCTTAAAGTAGATTAATCTAATTTCGGAATTATTTTAAATCAAAAAGCTTTTGAAAATCGAGTGAGCGATCTTGGGCGAAGCCCAAGATCTTGTCGTGTCTTGACCCATCGACGTCGGCCCGATCGATCACCGGCTGCCGCCTCGCGCGTGGCCGTTGGATGAAGATCGGACGGTTTGTCTCCTTTCGAAACCCTAGCGCCTTGGCCGTTGGATTGAGATCGGCGGTCGGGATCGTTCGCGTTGTTTTGGTAAGTTTAGATCTCGCCTGTTGATTTTGGAAAGAGCGGATCGGATCGTATCGCCGGATCTAATCTCGTCGCTCGTTACCGTCGGACGGTATCGCCTTCGTCTCCGATTCGGTTTTCGAATCCATCGCCGCTTCTTGCCGCCGCCGCGTGATTTAGGGTTGCCGTTTTAGCGCGCATGCCGAGGCTATAAAAGCCGCAGCCCGCACACCGAGGTTCCTCATCCCGCAGCGCATCCGCGATGCTAGCCTTCGCCGTTGAGTCACCGCCGTTTAGCCCCGAGAGCTCGCCGTAGTTTTCTAGCGCCGCCGCTTCGTTTCGCCGTTCGCCGTCGTTAAGCCGCCGTTCGGCGTGTGGGTTCGATTCTGGTTCGCCACGTCGAGCCGCACCGGGCAGCTACCTCTTCGTCCGCCGGCAGAGCGAACGCCGTCTGGTCGTCGTCGTCCTCGTCTCGGAACTCAGCGCCGCCGCGACATCGCCGTGCCGAAGCCGCCGGCGTCGGATCTCGGCGGACCATCCAGGATCGAGCCACGTCGCCGTCTGCGATAAACGGCTCGGGTAAGCGTGGCCGTTGGATCGTGGTTGTTCGGGTGAGATCGCGCGCGTGTGCGATGAGCGTTAGCCGTCGGATCGTCGCGCGGATCTTGCGCGCGTGTCTAGCATCGGCACGCGGCGGCGCGCGACCAATCGATCTTGCGCCGCGTGTCGGCGCGTGGTCGCGGCGCCGTGGGCGCGTCCCACGGTGGACGAGGCGGTTCCGTGGACCGAGTCCATGGACGAGCGACGTGTCGGCCTGATTAGTCCGAGTCGGTGACGTCGGCGTTGCGCAATAAAATCTTTTCAATAGAAAAATAATTGAAAAATCGAAATTCTATTTTTGTATTTTGATTTATTCAAACTTCAAAAGGCTATATCTTTTGCATTTTAACTCGGATTTGAGTGTTTCAAATTTCTAAAATTTGTAAAATCAAGATCTATTTATTGGTGAATTTTATTTTATTTTTGGAGTTTGGTTGCTCTCTGGTTTGGTGTTTATTTGCTATTTTGGCATCGTTTAGCGTAGACGTTGAGGCGCTTTCGGTGATCCGGAAGAAGATTCGTCGCTCCAAGACCCAAGCTCAGATCAAGACCAGCACCTACTCCAAGGCAAGTTGTGCTTTGATCATGTTGCACCTAATTTTCACCAAATTACTATTTTGTCTTTTAAACTTTATGCATGATATTTTATGTGTATAAATGATTTCAATTAATCTGGGAATTAGATAATATGCCTATTTGAATTAAACCATACCTTGTCAATTATATGCCATGATCTATTTGTCACCCTAGGATGTGGAATTATAGTTGATAATCAACATGGGCTAGTTAGATCGTCATAGATTGCTTAGCCATGCCACGTCATCACATGTGTCCGAATGTCGATACTTAATCTTGACTAATGGAATATGGAACAATGTTTATGAATTGGTGTGTCATGTGTTGTCACACAATGATATCAAGTTGTCGTGGCGAGGAGGTCACACATCGGGATTGAAATGTTGATGGCATGTGGTGCTTGGTAATCAAGCTGGGTGGTAATGATTTTAGATTGAGGCAAGTGGCAAGGCGGTGTGCCAAAGTGGGCGAGTTTGGCGGGGTATGTGGAAGTCTTGCCTTAATCACCTTAAGGACTTAACCTTGCAAGCCTTTGACACGAGTCTCTCTTGCAACCACATGTGCGAATGGGACAACCTAGTTTGAATAATTTGTGAAACCTAGATTTGATCTTGTCGTGGTGAATAGTGAGTCCCGGTTACGTTTAACTCACATGGCGCAAGAGGGGGCCTGTTGTGGTGGTTTAACCCTTGATGTTGAAACCTTAGCGGCGATCTTCGGGTCTAGGTGTAGCATTGTAAAGGCTTTGTTATGATCACTCGCCTTGGTGGTGTTTGGTTGTATCGTGTGGGTAAAGTGCATAACCTCTGCAGAGTGTACAATCTATTCGAATAGCCGTGCTCACGGTATTGGGCAATGCTCGGGAATTACAGTTAAGGGTTAGACTTTTGTTAAACAAAAACTTGTTGGGATGGCAAGGTGCCATGGAAAGTGGAAAATTAATTTAGGATTGGAAACTTGGTGTATTTGAAATCTTGAATTTATTAATTCTTGTATTTGTTTTATGCTTTCCAATCTATTTATTGTATTCTTGTTAAATCTTTGCTTTATTGCAAAAATACCCTTACTAGCCATTCCTTTGGATTAAGCCAAACATATAGAATATTAGACTTGCATTATTTTGCACAACTTGTTGAGTGCTTTATGTACTCACCCCATCAACAACAACTTCGTAAGAGGAAGAATCTCGCCACCATGGATGAGGATTATTTGGATCACGAATGCTTAGGGTCCGAGCCTCGTCGGTTGCACGTGGCGAATCGAGCGCCACTGCGTTTATTCTATTTCATTGCTTCTCATTGATACTCTTTTAAGCCCATGAGGCATTATTCATGTAAGACAACAGTTATTATTAATTAATGAAGTTTATGCTATATTTATTTGTGTGTGACTATGATAGCATCTATGTTGAGCTGTGTGCACTAGCGTGATCTGGACTAGTGCGGTATACACAGAGGGTCGGATTTGCAAATTCGGGTCCCGACAGAGGTGGTATCGAGCCATCTTGACTATAGGTCTTGGCCTAGGTAGTTGGTATCTCTTAGGAGTGTCCAAAATTATTTTCTAAAGAAAACAAAGAAATTGACTAATATGAAACTCTTGGCTTATCTCATCCTCCTACTCTCATCCTTGCTAAATTACCTTCTTTTAGTTGTTGTTTGAGTGGAGATCTTATTCAAAATTTTGTTTTGAATAGATGCCGATCTTCGATCCTTGAGTCAAGGCAGGTGGCTATGCCATGGAGCCGTGGAGAGTTCTTCAAGTGATTGGAGGCTTTGATCGTCCGCTCTACCGAGGAAGCAATGGAACGCGTCAGCGGTGTGCATCGGGGTTCTTACGCAGTGATCATCTTCGCTCGAGAGTGCGACGAGACCACGAGACCGATCCACATCACCGCCTGAGGTTCACTTACGAGGCCGGAGTTCAGAGGTCGCTAGACTTGCTCTCGACGGATCCGCCACGACTACGCCTACGAGCCGCAACACCGTATTTCGACTTCACCCGACGGTGCGGCGTGCGGCGTCGGCGGATCGTGGAAGGAGAGTGTGCTCTGCGGACACCTTCTTGAGTTCGCCACCGCCGGAGGATCACTTGAGGACAACTGCGCAAGAACCGGAGACAGCGTGTGAGGCGTTGAGAGTGGCGAGCGGGAGCTTCAAAAGACCCGCGACGCAGCAGGCCGAGTCATCGGCGGTGGAGGAGGCCTTGCAGGTAGCCGAGAAATAGCGGACCAAGTCGTCCAGGAGCCGGATGAGGTCGCCGAAGAAGAAGAAGAAGAAGACCCGGAGGAGCGTGAGTGGGAGCCTAAGGAGCCAGCAAAGGGTCACCAGGATAGGTTCGCACCCATGCCAGCCCACCCACCAGTGTATGCCCCGGATCAGTCTCAGCCAGGGTGGCTGGATGAGTGAGAGTCAGTCTTAGAGTTGTGTTGAGACTCGAGTGTTGAGTCGCGTTTTAAGTTAGCCTTTACCCTTTTAGTAGGCGTTAAAGTTGCATGTTTAGTTGGTTCTTAATTGTTTCTTTGAGTGTGCGGATGTGTTGCAAAGCCCTTAGGCATTGTAAGCAACCATACCAAGTAATAATAATAAAGATTATTTAAGTTGGGTTTAACTGTTTCCCCTTTAGAAATTCTTGCATCTTATCTATGCTACATCTATCTTTCCTAACCCAAGAAGCAATCAAGCGGATGGTGAACACTCGCAACAACAATGGGGCTTGGAAGTGGTCTACGCCGAGCAACAATCCCAATGAAGGAGTACCACCGCAGCAAGCACCGCCATGGATATGCGTAACTTGGGAGCTTTTCTCGCTGCGCAAACTCGGTTGATCACGCACTATGATGCAGCAGATGACCAATATGGCTGCGATCAACAACCCGTTGAAAGCGAAACAACAATGGCGGGCCTCGTCCTTACTCCAAGTTGTCGGACTTCATGAGGACCCGACCGCCAACATTCTCGAACAACGTCAACCCCTTGGAAGCGGATGATTGGTGAGAACCATTGAGAGGAAGTTGTACATCACACAATGTGAAGGGCATGAGAGGGTTCTTTACGCATCCCATCGCCTAGAGGAACAGTGCAGAATGGTGGGAGAACTCTTGTGCTACTCATGAGGCACCCATGGAAATCACGTGGGAAGAGTTATAGCGGCCTTTCGCGATTACCACGTGCGGAGGAATGATGGACTGAAAAGGAAGAATTCAGGCGCTTAAGCAAGGAGGCCAACGGTGGTGATTACTTGAACAAATTCACACGTTAGCACGCTATGCTCCACGAAGATGTAGCGACGACAAGGCTAAACAGTCCGCTTCATGAAAGGACTAAACTCGAGGGCTGCAAGTGGGTGATTACCCACACTTTTCGATTTCCAAGAATTGGTAAACAAGGCTTTGATTACGGAGGATAAGCGCAAGGAGCTTGGGAAAATCGCAAACGCTTGATGACTAACCCTGTGGGCGCCTAACCACCTACGAATGAGGATGACCCATAGCAATTTGCTAGGTTCCAACCACAAGTCGTTAACAAGCCACAACACCGCACCGCGACCATCGGAGACAAGGTTATCGACGCCGGCCCAAGGTAACAATGCTCAAGAAGTCGTGATCGGCCGCGTAAGGTGCTACGATTGCAATGGTGGGCATTATGCTAATAGATGTCCCGAAAGGAGGAATCACGCCAATGCGTTTCAACCTTGAGCGACACTGCTAAGGCACCGATGACGGAGCGAATCGAGGAGCTGGACAGCGGGAGTGACGCCTCAAGCTACTATTCGAGGCGAGTCAACCACATCACCGCCGATGGAGCCGGGAAGCATCGGACGTCGTCTTGGGTAAGTTTTTGGTAAACTCGATTACACTGCGATATTATTTGATTCAGAGCTTCACATTCATTTGTCTCTCGAGCTTTTGCATCTAAAAATGGTTTAAGCATGAAAAATCTCAAGTGTGTGATGCTAGTTCAAGCCCGGATCGAGTTAAGATCTAATATTGGATGTTTGGGGTAAAGTCGATAATTAACGGGTAGAGTTCCTAGCGAACTTAATTATTCTAGATGCCCAAGTTTTAGATGTTATCCTTGGTATGGATTGGTTAACCAAGCATAAGGCGGTATTGGATTGTGGTCGAAGGTTGTATCCATTGAGAGCCCTACGGGAGAAAAGGTGGAATTCGAGCGACATCGGTTCGCAAGGTCAATTAATGGTTAATAGCATGAAAGCCGTCGGCGTTGAGGGCGTGCGGTGGTCAAAGAATATCGGATGTATTTCCAAAGGATCGCCAGGGAATGCCGCGGACCGTGACATCGAGTTTGTCATTGAGTTAGTACAGTACAGCACCAATAGCAAAAGACCTTACTGGATGCCTACCGATGAGTTAGTAGAGATGAAGAAGCAGATCGACGAGTTATTAGAAAGGTTTTATAAGACCAAGTTAAATCGCCATGGGGCGCCATTTTGTTTGTCGGGAAAAGGATGGAAGCCTTAGAATGTGTATTGATTACCGTGCACTTAATGAAGTGAGCGATTAAGAATAAGTATCCGTTGCCAAGGATTGATGATCCGCTCGACCCGTTGAGAGGAGCCGGAGTTTTCTCCAAGATAGACCTTCGTTCGGATATCATCAACTAAAGATTCGGACGGAAGATGTTCCAAAACCGCATTTTCTTCAAGATACGGACATTATGAGTTCACGGTCATGTCTTTTGGATTGACCAATGCGCCACCTATTTCATGAACTTGATGAATAAGATTTTCATGGAATACTTGGACAAGTTTGTTGTTGTGTTCATAGATGATATTTTGGTATATTCAAGACCGAGGCAGAGCACGCAAATCATCCGAGGCTAGTGTTGGAAAAGGTGCGTGAGCAACAAATGTATGCTAAATTCATAAATGCGACTTTTGGAAGGAAAAGGTGGAATTTCTCGGTCATGTCATGACTGCGAAGGAGTTCTTTGTCGACCCAAGCAAAGTGGAAGCGAGTGTTGCATTAGGAGCAACCAAAGTCATCACTCAAGTCCGAAGTTTTACGGGAATGGCAGGATATTATCGCGGTTCATAGAAGGATTTTCGACGATTGCTAGACCTCTTACTCAGTTATTAAAAAGGAAAAGAAATTTTCATGGGCGCCGATTGTGATAAGAGTTTTGAGGAATTAAAGAAGCGTTTAACAACCCCTCATGTTGGTTTTGCCTAATGTTGAATAACACTTGATATATCTTGTGATGCGTCAAGGCAGGTCTTGGATGCGTATTGATGCAAGAGGGTAAAGTGGTCGCATATCGTCAAAGCGATTAAGACCACATGAAGGAAATTATCCTCGCATGACTTAGAATTGGTCTAGTGGTGCATGCCTTGAAATTGTGGCGTCATTATCTCATTGGAAATAGATGTGAGATATATACGGACCATAAGAGTTTGAAATATATTTTCACTCAATCGAGATCTCAATATGAGGCAAAGGAGATGGTTGGAATTAATCAAGGATTATAACATGGGAATTCATTACCATCCGGAAAAGCAAATGTAGTAGCCGATGCCTTAAGTCGCAAGAGCTACGTGGCGAATATGATGGTGCAGAAGGACAATCGAATCGTGCGAGAATTGCAAAATTTAAAATTGGAAGTAGTTTTAGAAGGATTCCTAGCTGCTTTGGAAGTGAAGCCAATGCTCGAAGATCAAATTCGGGAAGGACAAAAGATGATGAGAAAGTCAACCGAATCAAGGCTAAAAGGATGAAGGATTAGCAAAGGACTTTCTGGTGACGACCAAGGTACCATGTGGTTCAAAGGTCGCATTTGTGTATAAGCAGACTAGAACTTAAGCGATTGATTTTGGAAGAGGCTCATGATTCCAAGTATTCAATTCATCCAGAAGCGCTAAGATGTACGGGACTTAAAGGAGAGGTTTTGGTGGCGAATATGAAGCGAAGTCGCGAGCACGTTGCCTTGTGCGATGTATGCGAGAGTTAAAGCAATACATCGAGACCAGCGGGTTTGCTACAACCGCTAAAAGTCCCGAGAATGGAAGTGGGAAGAAATCGGTATGGATTTCGTCCTTTGGATTACCAAGAACTCAAAATGGGTATGATTCTATATGGGTTATCGTGGATCGATTGACCAAAGTTGCTCACTTCATTCCACCAAGACCACTTACTCGGAGACCGGTTAGCGTAACTATACATAGCAGTCGTGTGTTTGCATGGTGTACCAAAGAAAATAGTGTCGATAGAGGTACCCAGTTCACCTCGAGATTTTGGGATAAATTGCATGAAGCAATGGGAACGCGTTTGAACTTCAGCACAGCATATCATCCGCAGACTGATGGTCAAGCAGAAAGGGTAAATCAAATTACGGAGGATATGCTAAGGGCTTGTGCATTAGCCTATACTACATCATGGGATAAGTGTTTGCCATATGCAGAGTTCAGTTATAACAACAGTTACCAGGCTAGTTTGCAGATGTCGCCATTCGAAGCTTTATATGGTCGTGCCTGTCGTACCCCGCTAAATTGGAATGAGACAGAGAGGCGTATGATATTTGGCCCCGATATTCTCAAGGAAGTGAAGAGCAAGTTGCTATGATAAGAGAGAGGTTGAAAATCGCGCAATCAAGGCAAAAAGTTATGCGATAATCGACGCCGTGATCTAAGTTTGAGCCCGATGATTTCGTATCTTAGGTTACCCTCCGAAAGGATTTAAAAGGTTCCACGCTAAAGGAAAGCTTGCCCCAAGATATGTTGGACCGTTCAAAATTTTGAGCCGTCGAGGAGGTTGCTTATCGATTGGAATTGCCGCAGATTCTTGGCAAAGTGCATGAAGTGTTCCATGTGTCACAACTCAAGAAGTGTCTTGGTGCCAGTGAGCGACACCTATGGAAGAGATTGAGTTGCGTAAGATTTGACCTACAAAGAACATCCAATGAAAATTTTGGATGTCATGGACCGCAGAACCGTGAACAAGTCGATTCGTTTTGCGAGTTCAATTGGAGCAACCATTCGAGAATGAGGCAACTTTGGGGCGTGAAGAGGACTCAAGATGGAATTTCCAAACCTATTCCTAGTCGACCTTGAATCTCTTGAGATTACATTAAGGGGGAGGTTTGTAACATCCCAAAATTTGGCTTATAATTTCGCTCATATGCTTTTTGGTGATTTTACTCAATTTATTGGATTTTTTCCGAAATTAATTGAATTGAATTTAATTAAGTATATTGAACCTTTGTGAAAACTAAATATATATAGATAAAGTTAATATAAAGTTTTACCAAAAATATTTTATTTGTGCTCGAATGTCTCAAAGTATTTATGAGAATTTTAGGATTTTTCCGATATTTTAATTGCTTAAAGTAGATTAATCTAATTTGGGAATTATTTTAAATCAAAAGCTTTTGAAAATCGAGTGAATAAGATCTTGGCCGAAGCCCAAGATCTTGTCGCGTGCTTGACCATCGACGTGCGGCCCGATCGGCTGCCATTGCCGCCTCGCGGCGTGGCGTTGGATGAAGATCGGACGGTGTCTCCTTCGCGAAACCCTAGCGCCTTGGCCGTTGGATTGAGATCGGCGGTCGGGATCGTTTCGCGTTGTTTTGGTAAGTTTAGATCTCGCCGTTGATTTTGGAAAGAGCGGATCGGATCGTATCACCGGATCTAATCTCGTCGCTCGTTACCGTCGGACGGTATCGACCTTCGTCTCGATTCGGTTTTCGAATCCGTCGCCGCTTCCGCCGCCGCCGCGTGATTTAGGGTTGCCGTTTTAGCGCGCATGCCGAGGCTATAAAGCCGCAGCCGCACACCGAGGTTCCTCATCCCGAGCGCATCCGCCGATGCTAGCCTTCGCCGTTGAGTCACCGCCGTTTAGCCCCGAGAGCTCGCCGTAGTTTTCTAGCGCCGCCGCTTTTCGCTGCCGTTCGCCGTCGTCAAGCCAACGTTCGGCGTGTGGGTTCCATTCGGGTTCGCCACGTCGAGCCGCACCGAGCAGCCTACCTCTTCGTCGCCGGCGAGCCGAACGCCGTCTGGGTCGTCGTCGTCCTCGTCTCCGGGAACTCAGCGCCGCGCGACATCGCCGTGCCGAACCGCGACGCCGTCGGATCTCCAGCGGACCATCGGATCGAGCCACGTCGCCGTCTGCGATAAACAGCTCGGGTAAGCGTGGCCGTTGGATCGGGGTTGTTCGGGTGAGATCGCGCCGCGTGTGCGATGAGCGTTAGCCGTCGGATCGTCGCGCAGATCGCGCCGCGTGTCGAGCATCGGCGCGGCGTCGCGACCAATCGATCTTGTGGCCGCGTGTCGGGCGCGTGGTGCGAGGCGCGTGGGCGCGTCCACGGTGGACGAGGCGATTCCGTGGACCGAGTCCATGGACGAGCGACGTGTCGGCGCTGATTGGTCCGAGTCGGTATGACGTCGGCGTGCGCAATAAAATCTTTTCCAATAGAAAAATAATTGAAAAATCGAAATTCTATTTTCGTATTTTGATGTTATTCAAACTTCAAAAGGCTATATCTTTTGCATTTTAACTCGGATTTGAGTGTTTCAAATTTCTAAAAATTTGTAAAATCAAGATCTATTTATTGGTGAATTTTATTTTATTTTTGGAGTTTGGTTGCTCTCTGGTTTGGTGTTTATTTGCTATTTTGGCATCGTTTAGCGTAGACGTTGAACCGCTCGGTGATCCTAAGAAGATTCGTCGCTCCAAGACCCAAGCTCAGATCAAGACCAGCACCTACTCCAAGGCAAGTTGTGCTTTGATCATGTTGCACCTAATTTTCACCAAATTACTATTTTGTCTTTTAAACTTTATGCATGATATTTTATGTGTATAAATGATTTCAATTAATCTGGGAATTAGATAATATGCCTATTTGAATTAAACCATACCTTGTCAATTATATGCCATGATCTATTTGTCACCCTAGGATGTGGAATTATAGTTGATAATCAACATGGGCTAGTTAGATCGTCATAGATTGCTTAGCCATGCCACGTCATCACATGTGTCCGAATGTCGATACTTAATCTTGACTAATGGAATATGGAACAATGTTTATGAATTGGTGTGTCATGTGTTGTCACACAATGATATCAAGTTGTCGTGGCGAGGAGGTCACACATCGGGATTGAAATGTTGATGGCATGTGGTGCTTGGTAATCAAGCTGGGGTGGTAATGATTTTAGATTGAGGCAAGTGGCAAGGGCGGTGTGCCAAGGTGGGCGAGTTTGGCGGGGGTATGTGGAAGTCTTGCCTTAATCACCTTAAGGACTTAACCTTGCAAGCCTTTGACTGAGTCTCTCTTGCAACCACATGTGCGGAATGGGACAACCTAGTGAATAATTTGTGAAACCTAGATTTGATCTTGTCGTGGTGAATAGTGAGTCCGGGTTACGTTTAACTCACATGGCGCAAGAGGGGGCCTGTTGTGGTGGTTTAACCCTTGATGTTGAAACCTTAGCGAGCGATCTTGGGTCTAGGTGTAGCATTGTAAAGGCTTTGTTATGATCACTCGCCTTGGTGGTGTTTGGTTGTATCGTGTGGGTAAAGTGCATAACCTCTGCAGAGTGTACAATCTATTCGAATAGCCGTGCTCACGGTATTGGGCAATGCTCGGAATTACAGTTAAGGGTTAGACTTTTGTTAAACAAAAACTTGTTGGGATGGCAAGGTGCCATGGAAAGTGGAAAATTAATTTAGGATTGGAAACTTGGTGTATTTGAAATCTGAATTTATTAATTCTTGTATTTGTTTTATTGCTTTCCAATCTATTTATTGTATTCTTGTTAAATCTTGCTTTATTGCAAAAATACCCTTACTAGCCATTCCTTTGGATTAAGCCAAACATATAGAATATTAGACTTGCATTATTTTGCACAACTTGTTGAGTGCTTTATGTACTCACCCCATCAACAACAACTTGAAGAGGAAGAATCTCGCTATCATGGATGAGGATTATTTGGATCACGAATGCTTAGGGTCCGAGCCTCGTCGGTTACGTGGCGAATCGAGCGCCACTGCGTTTATTCTATTTCCGCCGCTTCTCATTGATACTCTTTTTAAGCCCTGTGAGGCATTATTCATGTAAGACAACAGTTATTATTAATTAATGAAGTTTATGCTATATTTCGCTGTGTGTGACTATGATAGCATCTATGTTGAGCCTGTGTGCACTAGCGTGATCCTGGACTAGTGCGGTATACACAGAGGGTCCGGATTTGCAAATTCGGGTCCCGACACAGAGCAACCAGAGGTGGAGGCGGAGGACTGAGGAGGAGAGGTAGGTATAGGACTTGTGGGGTGAAGAATGAGCTGAGGAAGTACATATTTTTATCAAAACCTCATCACAAATCAGTTTTAAACCAAACCAACACAGATGTAACGACAATTACAATCGGTTTTTGTTTGAACCGACACAGATGCAATGTCCATTCCAATCGGTTTTTACTAGGAACCGATACAGATATATTAGCCATTCCAATCAGTTTTCTCTGGGAACTGATATAGATGTACCATCCATTCCAATCGGTTCCATCTTCAAACCGACAGCAAAAAGGAAATCACAATCAGTTCCATCTGGGAAACGATTGTGATGTAAATTTTTTTAATCTTTCAGAAAGAGATGAAAAGCTCAAATGAAACTTCTTAAAATTTGTAATTCCACCATTTGAGCATGTTTTCGCCAGAAACCAATCAGAAACAAATCAATATTTATCATAGGTTAGAAAAGGCGTTATTGATTAGGAACGCTATCTAGCGCAGTTTATTAAACTTATAACAATAACTAGATATATTTAAAAACTAAGTAATGTTAGGAAAAGAAGGTTATTGAGAGGAAAAATGCTATGGAAAATAGTAATGTCTATGTGCATGTCATAAACTGAATAAAATCCGCAAACCTGCATCTCATCCCTATGAGGCACAGTAGCATCGATCATTCTAGTAAATATGTTATAGTTTCTTTACATTGCATGATCTAGCTAATCTAATCTCCTGTTTCAACCAAACATTTGAAACACATCGCATTATTTACATTGATGTAGTCCCATTATTTACAATACAACCCTTCCTGATGATCTACATGCATGTAATTTGTTCCATGTGTGTCGTCGTCACCACTAAGACATGGCCCATCTGCGAATGGAGGTATTTCATCCAATTGGTTGTACTCTTCTTCATCTACGATATTTTTAACTCCAACAATCCGCCTCTTGCCATGAAGGATGACGTGCAACCACGGATTGGTCGGATCACGTATGTAGAAGACTTGATTTGGTTGCTTCACAAGGACAAATGGTTCATCTTTGTAGGCGAGTCTATTGAGATCCACAAAAGTAAAATCTCTCTTGTCGACTTCACTCCAAGTGTAAGTCTCACCCACTTACATTGGAATAATAGAACTTGGTATATTCCGTAATCGAGCTCCCAAATTTCTTTGATCATCCCGTAGTAGGAGTTCATTGCGGTTGAGGATCCTCTTTTCGAGTGATCATGGGACAACGAATCTATGCTCACACCACTGTTTTGAACAGTACTCTTTGCATTTTTCTTTCAGTGTAAAAAGTGTAACCATTAATATCATACCTTGCCATGTCTGTATATTAAATGTTGGTCTGTCAGCCAACCATTTGATATCCTCACTGACGGAGACCTTCGCCTTTTCTTCGAACCATGTAAGGAATCGATTGATGTGTTCTCGCGTGATGGAAAACTCATCCATATATGGATTCTCTTCATGTAATATCAACTTGTGCTGCTCGATGTATGGATAAACTTCTACGATGTGCTACAAGACTGTCAAATGTGCTTTGTAATACATATCAAACCGTGGACTCATTAGTTTGGATCCAATGGTTCCTTTGCCAGCAGGTCTGCCCTCATAATGAGATACAAGAACACCAATTCCTTATCTTTTACCTAGATAGTCAACGTAAAACTTAATAATCTCTTCAGTCCCCCATAACCTTCAACAATACTACCCTTAGGCTTCGACCGATTCCTCACGTATGCTTTTAATATACCCATGTACTTCTCGAACCGTCTATGACATGAGTTTATCACTGACGATTTTTAAAAAGAACCATCTGTGATATGTTTTTTTAACCTAACTCTCTTGGCAGAACTTCCATGACTAGTATCTGTTGTTCAAAATTTTATTCTCCTTAGATATTTCTACAACAACATTTACAAGGCACAACCAGTTATAGATTTTGCAATTGAATGTCAAAACATCCTTGATGCATGGAGGCAACAGCTCGTCTGATGAGGTTGGTCTTAAAATATGAACATTTGTAGCATTTTCATCCCCTTTTTTTATTCTAGTGTTGATGGATTCCAAGGCAAAATCCAATTCCATCCACAGTTCGTCTTGAAAGTTGTCATGCTCTGATTTATCTTCCACTTCATCATCATCCACGAATGAGAATACCATAGGCAGCCTATTTTCACTCTGGTCTTGTGCAGGAATAGGACTAGAGCGATCCTGTTCATATACAAGACCAGAGTTGAAATAGGTTGCATATGGTATTCTCATTCGGGGATGAGGATGAAGTGGAAGATAAATCAGAGCATAACAACTTTCAGGATGAACTGTACATGGAATTGTATTTTGCATTGGAATCCATCAACATTAGAATATGAAACGTGATGAAAGTGCTACAATTGTTCATATTTTAAGACCATCCTCATTAGACAAACTGTTGCCTCAATGCATCTAGGATGTTTTGATATTCAATTGCAAAATCTATAACTTGTTGTGTCTTGTAAATGTCGTTGCAGAAATATCTAACGAGAAGAAAATTTCGAACAACAGATACTAATCATGGAAGTTCTACTAAGAGAGGCAAGGAAAAAATATTATTTCATAGTTTAAGACAAGAAGACCTTACCACAAATATGATATTGAAATATTTCATAGTTCAGGTGACAATACATTAACAAAATATGATACCACAAATATCAACAAGCGTACATTGAGAAGCCACATTATTTCAGTTAACTCACACTTACCCTTCAGTTGTTTGATCTCCACCTCAAGTTTTTGTTTAGCTTCTAACAGTTTTTTCATGTCGTCTATTTTACCAAAATCATATTTCAATCTTGCAAATTATTTAGATCAAAAACAAAATGATGTTCTCACATATCAGAATAATTTATAATGAATTAACTAGCAGATGGATAAGTGTGCATGAGCAAATGCCTATGATTCTTCAAATGGTTCTAGTAAATTGCATAAAGATTATCAGGAACAGTTTCCTTCCTCAAACTGACCCAAAGCAATGACGAATCCAAACAATATCCACAATAGAACACTACTAATCCGTTATACAGAGAGCTGAGAAAAAAAAGGTGCATTCATCATGACTCTTTCCTAAGAGAAACACTTGGAATGAAGCAACCGCTACAAATATAAAGGCAAATATAGTGATTCAAAACTATGAAAGGCAAAAAGGTACACTGCAAAAATGAAGAAGAACCAGAATGAATTCCTATTGCCCAGATCCATGATGGATCATGGATGATGACAGTACAACGCACAGGGGAAATCAAAATAACAACAAGCAATAGCAAAGCCCTGCACCGCAGCACCACATTTCACACCTGTTGAACCCATCCATGGAACCAAACAACTCAATCTAAATCGCACACCAATCAATCGGATAAGTTAGTGGTTTGATCCATGGTTTGATCAATAAATGTGTCTCAAAAACATCGATAAAGGAGTGCAAATTCATCAATTGTACACAAACATAGAATAAATAATCTACATTTCTCATTTCAATTTTCATCATAGCATTCAGCGCTAGTACTGAATCCCCTTTCTCAACCACATTTTCAATCCAATTTTTGTAGTAGTGAATTCAACTTAAAGGATACATTCAAATCAACTCCGTCCACACATCAAGAACCAAAGAACCTAAATTCCACATGGAATGATATCTCCCCAAGCAGGCAAGAAACCCTAAACCTGTAAAAATCTCCATCCCATAGAGGATGATGTCTCAAGCTATAACATGCATATATACAAGTAAAAGAAAAGGTCATACAAATCACAGGATAAGGTCACAACACAGGGGATCACCGAATCAAATGGAGCACAGTTCAATGGGAGGAGGGGACGATGCCGAAGAGGAGGTTGCCGAGGAGGAGGTCGCTAGGGAGGAGGTCGCCGAGGAGGAGGGGGAGGAGATCGCCGAGAGGGAGGTCACCGAGGATGAGGTCGCCGGGGAGGAGGATGCTGAGGGCTAGGGTTTGGGGGAGGCGAAACACACTGGGTGCTAAGGTCTGCGTGAGGAACCACTGTATATTTATATAGTCTCAATTCTTATCTCAGACGGTTTGTGGTATGAACTATCTATGATCTGTAGATATCACAGACGATTTTAGTTTAAAACCTTCTGTCATAGCTATAGGAGTCATCACTGACGGTTTTAGTACAAAATCGTCTGTGATATTGTTGTATATCATTGACGGTTTATGAAGAGTACCGTTTGTGATGATGTCACTAATGGTTGCACTGTAGAACCATCAGTGATGTTCCTCATCACAGACGGTTTTTCAAAACCGACTATAATAAGATGTCCAATATAAGCCTTTCTGTAGTAGTGTCACTCTGCGAGTTGTCTAGTACAATGGGAACAATAACCTTGCAAGAAATTGCATTGATGAAATAACATAGCTTCATGATTGCCAACCTGACATCCTCTGGCAGAATATTTCTAATTACAACAGAGAGCATTTGGGTCATCAAGACATGACAGTCGTGGTACTTCATACCAAGCAACTTCAAATCATCCATGGACACAAGCTTCTTAATGTTTGCAGAGAATCCCAATGGAACTTTAATAACTTCGAGACACTTGCAGAGATCTTCTTTCTCCATCTTGGATAAGGTGTAGCGTATAGCGGGGATGTACGAACCTTTTCCATCGTCCTCTATCACTGCAAACTTGGGCCTAATTCCCATGTAGGCCATGTCGCGGCGAGCATCCACACCATCCTTGGTCTTTCTAGGTATGTTCAGCAGGATGCCAACCAATTTTTGCAAACATTCTTCTCAACGTGCATGACTTGAATACAATGTGGGACATCTAGCTCCTTCTAGTATGGTAAGTCCCAAAATATTGACCTCTTCTTCCAAATGGTCCTGAGACAAACAGATTTACAGCTCTTTCCATACTGAACATCGATATCCTCCATGCGTGAATATACTTGCCTTCCACTCATAGGCTGCCAGGCCGAACGAACTTCCCTCTTTCCATCAAATTTTTCATCCATCTTACGGTATTGATGACTTCGAGGTAGAAACCTACGGTGACCTACGTACACAGTTTTCTTCGGCATCCACAAGCTCTCAATCTTCTCTTCACAAATAGGACACGCTTTGGCTCCCTTCGTATTGTAGATCACCAAATTAGTAAGGGCTATAAAATCATTTATGGTGCAAAATATCATAGCCCGTAGGGTGAAGTTCTCTCTTTTGTATGCATCCCACACTGTGACACCATCGCTCCACAATTTTACCAAATCATCCATCAGTGGTGCTAGGTACACATCAATATCATTTCCTGGCTTTTTGTGTCCCGAGATTAGTAACGACATTATGATGTACTTCCGCTTCATGCACAACCAAGGAGGGAGATTGTAGATACACAATAGAACTTCCTAAGTGCTATGACAACTGCTCATTTTCCAAACGGATTCATTCCATCGGTACTCAATCCAAATCTTATGTTCCTCATCTCAGCACCAAATTCCTCATGTTTCCAATCAATGTTTCTCCATCGAGCCGAACCAACAGGGTGTCTCGTCATGCCATCTTCCTTTCGAGATTCATAATGCCAACGCAACAATTTTGCCTATTTGGAATTTGGAAACAACTACTTCAAATGGGAATGATGGGCTCAAAGACCATGTGGAGGTCTACCCATGTTTGTGATGAGTATTTGACTAAATTTGAGCTCGGTATGCTCTGTTTTGAGTTTGATTTCAATTGGATTTTCAAAATGAAGCAATTTGAGTTGTGTATGCCATGAGTGGCACTACCAACCTCAGGAAGGCGATACCCCTAGAGAGGTCCTCGCTGGGGTTTGAGTGCAAGCGGCACTACCAGCCATGCTGGAGCGGTAGTGCCGGCCGAGCGGCACTACTGGCCCTAGGGGCCAGTAGTGCCGACTTAATGAGCGATGTGAGAATTGATTTTTGCAATTGGATGATTATTGCATATCTTTGTTGGATATTTCTATGTGATGGGTTTTCCTTGTTTTTGATGGTTGCAGGACGACAGTGCTAGGTCATGGTGAGGCGAAGGATGACCAGGACTAGGCAAGGTGCGCCGGAGGTCCAGACGGTCGAGGATTGCCGAAAAATGATCGGAGGTAGAGTCTCTTCAAACCTAGAAGACAAGGAATGGATGAGATACTAGCTAGGAGCTGCTCAGATCAAGGAGGGCTGTTGGATCGCGGTCTAGGTGATAGAGTAGCAGGTCAAGTTAGCATGCTTTGAGAAGCGTGCAAAAACCCGTTATGTTAGAGGGTTTCGGGTTAGCCCATGTATGAGTGAGTGAGTCATTCCTAGCCGTTGATAGTGATCCTTAGGGTAGAAAGAACTTATCCAAGGGTGAAGGATGACTCAAGAGTAGTATAAATAGAGGGGTAGGGGTAGCCTTCCTCCTCTTGAAGGTTTAACTTTTTTGTGCTCCTTTGAGCTTTGCCCAATTTGTTGCGAGGCTTTGTAATCCTCCCTTCCAGAAATGAAATCTTCATTTACTCATCTCTGAATTTATTTTACGCATTTACTTATGCTTTAAATTCAGTTTTTAAATTCCGCAATTTACATTCTTATAATTTACTTTCATGCAAGTTGGATTTGCCTCCTCTCCTACTTGCTTGTGCTTCTTGTGCTAAGGATGAATGAGTCTTCTTCAGATCATATCCCAATCATCTAGGCAACTCTTGTGTTCTTCCTTGAAAGAAACCAATCTTTTGCTCTCTAGGGGATTATTCGTGGAAGATTGGGGTTTTGGTGTTCTTGTCTTGTGTTCTAGCTTGCTATGACATGTGGGAAGTCATCTAGGATTATCTTGATCATCAAGAACCCATGAGCTAGCTGAGGGCTAAGTTTTTGTTTTTGTACCCGTTCTTGTGCACTCTTCCTCAAATTTTAAAAAGGTCGGAACTTTGACATGAATCCTTGTGATTGAAGGTTGGAATTGGTTCCTGACATCCTTAGGATGGTGCATACCAGGTTTCACGAGTTTTGGATCATTCAATCAAAAGTTACATCATTTTTTGATTTGAACTCGTGCTGAAATTACTATTCATATGCCTGATTTTATTGTTCATAGCGGTAGTGCCAGCCTCGCATAGGCGGTAGTGCCAGCCTCGGGCTGAAAACTTCAAAAACTGATTCTTCCACTTCCATTTGATATCTAGGGGTTTTGGCTTGGTTTATTTGGCGGTAAAAATTTAAATTGTGATCATTCACCACCTTTGATTGTCATCTCGGTCCTTCATGGGCAAGTACCACAATACCTTGGCCGGTGCCCCTTTTTTGACCTCTTCACCATCATCGCTTCGGCTCTTACGCTTCTTCTCATTAGGCGTGTCCTTTTGTTTGTATCAGGATACACCACAAACTGGACGAACGTGCAATTCCTTATACGCGTTACGATACAAGATGCAATCATTCGGACATTCGTGTATCCTTTCTATTTCTATTCCCATAGGACATAATAGCTTCTTCGCTTCATAAATGGTTGTTGGCAAATTGTTTCCCTTTGGAAGCATATCTGATAGAAGAACTAAAAGTGTATTGAAATTTGTATCTGTGCAACGGTGTTTTGCCTTCAGTTCGAACAATGCAAGGACCGAACCCAACTTGGTGTATTCCACTTTACAACCAGAGAACAACGGTTTGGCATTATCTTCCACAAGCTTTTAAACTTTTTAAACTCTCTTTCCGTGTAATTTCCCTCTACATCTCGCAACATATGCTCTAAATTATCCTCCTCAAACATATCACCTTACAACTCGTGATCAGGTTCCAGCATGTGTTCGTTGCATACCGGATAGGTTATACTTGTCTCCCCCAACACGTGTAATTCCTCACGAAACCACGTCAAATCAAATGGTCTTCAATTTGAGCTAAGTTGTTAAATCTCCTGAGATTGGTGCAATCAAAGCAAGGACAATACATGTAATTTACATCCCTCTTCACCATATCTTCTTCTGTAATTTTTTTAATCTCCTTAACACTCCTCTGAAATTTTGCACTCACACGGTTTTTCTAATACATCCATTCATCATGGTCCATCTGCAATTAAACTATGCACACTAAATTAACAAAGAACTAGAGCGACAGCTAGCTATTTGAAATATTGAGACATTATTTAATTACCTTTGCAAAATGGAGGACGGGTTCCAAGATATATAATTTTACTCCCAATACCTTCTTACCTAGTTAAGAGCTTTCAATTCCCTACTTAGGAGACATTCATTTAAAACATAAACAATGGTATCAAAATACCTAATGCAGTAAGCTTTCAATTGTTTTCACTTCAATGAAAGAAAATAAGGGTGCAAGCATTTACAAAGTTGACGAATTGAATGATCTTAAAGAAATGTCTATCTGTTGACCAACTAAGTACGTACCAATGATGACTTCTAATCTCAAATTAGGTTAGGTCCTAATCCCATTCGAGGATATGTGGTTCGGGCAAGTTCTTATAATGTTCTACAACTTCATAGAAAATTTCGGCAGCATCTCCCTGCTGTTCTCCAAATACGCGTCTCAACAACAAGTCAAGAGGGTGTGTATCTAGAGAACACCTGGGAAATGCTGCCAAATTTTTCTCTACAGTTGAACAACAGCTTAGGAACTTGCCCGAACTACATATCCTCGAACTGTTCAAAAAAATGTGGACATTCAAGAGTTCTTTTTTATAAATATGTTGTTTCAGCATATTTATAAACAAGCACCCTCGAACGGGAGACGTAGGTTACACAACCTAAACTCTAACATCATTTTACAACAATAATAATTTTAGATTAACACGAGAGTGCTACAAAGATAAATGGATGTATGTTTGTCAAAGAAATAGTGTGAAATCTGATAAGATATACACAATTCCAGTGCAACCTATACTTTCTTTGCGCCATATAGAATTACCTAGTGAAAAATTGAAGGGGTTCGAAGGAATGATCACCTTTTGAAGAAAACCACAAATGAGGGAAAATTGAGGGAAAATATCCTCAAGCTAGGGCTTCAACTTTGCCCTCTTAACACCCATCCTCGAGGATTTCATAATTTATCACGCAAGTATTGCTTCCAACCAGAGAATGTGGTGTTTTTTAGGGCGGCGGTGGTTTCTTTGACTCTAGAACAACAACAAAGGAGAGTTTAGCCCGAGAGTATAAATAACCTAGGGAGACACATCACAATCGGTTCTGAGATAAGAACTAATTGTTATGTATGATAAACATCACAATCGGTGTGCATGGCACATCATAATCGGTTCTTAGGTAGGAACTGATTGTGATGATTTCCCACAAATTATTACACCCTCGCCAAATCATCTATAACAATTGGTTTTTCCTGAAAAGTTGGGAACCGACATCACAAATCGCCCATCATAGCATCACCAATCACAAATTGCTAATAGGAGGTTCAACAAATTGGGGATTAGGGGGCCAATTGGGTGCCTGTTTTGACCCATATGTCAGTAGAAGGTGGTAGGTAATCGGGCGAAACGGGTACTAGTGGAGCTTCCCAATATCCTTTCCTGTTTGCCTGTTGGGAAAAGTTTGGCCCTATAAATGTTCTCGTGGGCAACAAAAGAGGAATATACCCACCTCTATTAGGGTTTTTACCCGTGGGTACACAGTTAATTGGTAAGATTTCCATCCCTAATCAAGATATGCTTTTGTTAGTCACAACTCACAAAATCCTTTACTGATACACGGATACAATAGGGGATGCTTTAGTGCCAAATCCATACATATGTGCATATGATAGTTAAGCCAATTCCACTAATCAAATGAGCATAAATTGCACTGTGAAATTGGCCATGCTAGTGCATATGAGACACTCTAACTACACATGTATATAGCTATGATGATCACAACATAGAAGGGTCAAACACTAATGCAAGAAAATTTAATCGGTAGGTATGCAATACACATAAGTGATGTTTATTAACCTTAATTTCACAATAGATTGTCATGCATGGCTTCAAACAAATAACATACACGAAGTAAACAGGGAGAGGGGTAAGACTAGCCCTTAGCTTATGGGCAGTTGTCGCCGTAGTCGGCCGTAGCCCCAGAACTAGGACGGCCACCATGTCCTACTATAACATGTTGACTACATGTTGGAGGCAGTGTTGACGTAGCCATGTCGTTGGTAGCTGGGGAAGTGGTATCGGCACGATAGTAGGACCCAAGGGTCAGTGTCACATGGGGGCGGCCTCACGCACCCTACCAGACCACACAATTAATAGGTTGGCCGAGCGTAGTGGCTCCATGTGGGTGCGGTCGGGTTGGAGGCAGTGGATGATGGCATTGGTGCCAGTCGCTGTCGTCGAAGGGGACGACTGGATCCTGTGGATCTAGTGGCGGCACCCTTATGGTTAGGAGAACTAGGGGTAGTGTCGGGACCCGATTCTGAGAATCTGGACCCTCTGTGTATTCTGTGCTAGTCCAGGATCACGCTAGCACACACAGTCTTTACAGGGTTGAACATTACAGACATTCACAACGATACCATAATAAATAGTGCAACCATTTATATAAACTGAATTGTACAACCTTATGGTCCCTTACGTAAGATCGGCCACGCAGGGCTTACATTAACAGAGTAATAAAAGGATAACAGCGGAAAGCAATAAACTTCGTGGAGTCCCATCAACTTGCCACAGGCAACCGATTGGGCTTGCCCCCTAATTGTCCGGATCTTCCATGAACTCCTCCTCCCAAACTGGCATAGACTCCTCCACTGATGTTGGGTTGATAGGCAAGGAGGGGTGAGTACTCGAGGCACACAACAAGTAATGCACAGAATGCATTGCTATTACTATATGCAAGACTTATTCCGAAGAATTGGCTTACTTGGCTCATTTGCATCAAACAACATTTTTAAATTAACAATTTTATTTAGATTAAAAGCAGTGAAACAATTAATAATGGTACTAAGTTCTTTAAACAGTTTTTCTCCGTAAACTTGGCACACAACCTTAATCAATTCATTTTCACACTGGCACACAACCTTAATCAATTCATTTTCACACTGGCACACAGCCACCCATCCCATATTTTATTTTTGAAGATCTAACCCTTGACTGTAATCCCCGAGCAATGTCCAATACTGCGAACACGGCTATTCGAATAGATTTGACACTCTGCAGAGGTTGTACACTTTACCCACAAGATACAGCCGCTCACCACACAGGTGATTGCCATAACAAAGCCTTTCAGGAACCTCTATCTTATCCAATGAACCTCTCCAGTATCACTTTCACTATCACTTCCCTCACACAAAGCCGAAGTATAGGGCAGGTCAACACCGTTGGATGGGCACCAAGCCGTAGCACAGGTACGCTCCCCCACACAGATACACTCCCGTGTACTGTAACCCCGAGGTACCAGAGGAAAAATATTAGAACCCTAATCAACTAGGTCTATCCCATATCAGACATGTGGTTGTACGGGTGACTCAGTTCAAAGACTTGCAAGGTGAAATCCTTAGCTGACCAAGGCAAGACTTTCATCACTCAACAGTGGCGCACAGCCCAATGTGGCACACGGACTCACAACACTCATCAACCCATTGCCACACAGGCCCACCTGGCACAAGCCTTCTGCCACTTGCCCCAGTCTAAATCATTTCCCACCCAGTTGATTATTGTGCAACACATGCCAATAATAACTTAACATAGGTACAGAACCACACAGGTCTCCGTACCTTAGTTTCATCACGTAGCATCATCACACCATTTCCAAAATACATTCAATATTTCATTAGTCAGTATTGAGGCATTCTTTCGAAAGATCATACATGACCTGTTGCAATGCTAAGCATCTATTCACGGTCTAGCCTCCCGTGTTGGCATCATATTAATATCCAACAGGTACAAGCAATCCTAGGGTGACAAAGATTTTAGGGCATACAAATAGTAATTTCAAGGTGGTAACAACAGTATGGGTTGACTAGCTACTTTACCTAAACTCATTTAAATTCATTTTTAATTAACTTAGCATGCATAATTTCAAAATAACATACATTTAAAAACTGGGATCAAAATGGTCAAGCATCACTTGCCTTCGAAGAGTTGCTGGTTGTGCTCCAAAGCTTGATCTTGAGCAACAAACTCTTCCTCCAAACTTCCCGGCAAATTTGTGTCTACGCGTAAAAATTATATATGGAATAAATAACCAAAACAGTAGACTACATAATCTCAAAAATTCAAATAAAATTCACCATTAAAAAGATCATAATTTTACAACTTTTTAGAGACTGGAATCACCTCAATCGGATTTAAAATGCAAAAGTTATAGCCTTTCAAAGTTTTAATTAAAATATAAATCAGAAAATAGAAAATCCCGAATTTATTTATTTATTTTTCTATTGAAAACTCGATTTATTGCGTCAACATGACGTCAGCCAATTGCCTCGAGATTCAAGCATGGACACGTGTCGGCATCTCGTCCGTTCCCAACCGACAGTCAGATCGCTACCACGTGGCGCAATCAGGACCGTCAAAGGATCAACGGTCGGATCTACGCGTCACACCGACACGCTTCGAAATCCACGTGACACACGTCGTGCATCTGACGGTGCCAGCGAAATCCAACGGTCAGCTTCCCATGCGGACTCGGCGACGCCTCGAGCTCCACGCCTCCACACGTCACGCATCCGACGGCGCTCCCGGATCTAACGGCTGGATCTCGCGCACTCCTGGCGATGCCTCAGCTTACGCGAAGACACGCGGCGCAATCCCAGCGGCCCGTTTAAAATCAACGACCGAGATTTGGTCTGGTCCCCGATCAAAGTGCACACGTGTTCGCACGCGATTCGGCGAGGGCGCGGCGCAATCACCGCCGCACGTTCAAATCTAAACGGCGCTGATCCTTAGGGCAACCCGATCTAACCTCCACCGTTCAAATTTAATCCAACAACGCTGGTTACCGGAGCGGTTCACTGTGCACGAAGAAACGTGGTACTACCCCAAGCATCTACTGCAGATCTAACTGCTAAGATCTACCAAAGACTTAACATCTAGATCTAATCCACGCCGTCCATCCTAGATCCAATGGTCACGAACTACTCTAAGCGTAAACAGAGAAGGGGCGACATGGACATACTGACGCGGCGCGATGAAGATCGAACGGTCGGCAAGGGTTCATGAGGTTGACGACGGCGATGAGGAAGCAGGCTGCCGGAGTTGAAGGAGACGAGGTCGTCGGTGGTGCTACGGTGGTCCTCCGGCGTGAAGAACTGACGGAAACGACGCGGTTCACTTCGGTTATCACGAAACAGGGTTAGAACATGGCAGAAAAGCTCGGATGGCGGCGGGGCGAAGCAAATACTACGGCGGCGCAACGGAGCAACTATGGTGAGCAACGGCTAGCGCTAGAGGGGGTCTCGGCGAGCGAGAAAGGAGTCAAAAGGAGCGGCTTGAAGTCCTCTGCAGAATGCGCTAACCGACGCACTTAAAGGAGCCTCGACGTGCGCGCTACAGGCGACGGAACCGGCGACCATCAATGCCCACGACTCGCCGGTGATCCCGCGGAGACGAAACGACGTGGCGCAATCCTGAACATCCACGGGGACTCGATCGGACGACCACCAACGCATGGCGACGCGGCGCACTCACAACCGTGCGATCCCGATCGGACGGCGGCGGGGCTAGGGTTTGAGCGGCGATGCGGGCGACAGCGATAAATTTGGGCATAGGGTTTCGGCACAACACTGCTCAAGCGATTTTTAAAGCATTTCCGAATTAAAATAATTCTGATAAATTAACAAAGCCAAAGTAAATAGCAAAACTACCCGAAAAAATCCAGAAAAATTCTGGAAAATATTTCAAGACATTCTGAACTCAAATAAAATATTTTCAATAAAACTTTGCATGAACTTTTATATTATTTTACTTGATTTCAAGAAGGGTCATATTTGAAAAAATCAAAATAAATTCCAATAAATTTCCATAAATTCTCAAAAAACAAAATAGCTCCAAAATTTAAAATATAACAAATTTTATGGTGTTACCGATAGATGCAGTGATGTGGGGGCTCACCTGAGCTAGTAGGAGGTAGGGCAGGTAGGTGGTGGTAGGAGAGGTGGCACTTTGGGGAAGGATGGGAGGAGAAAGCACGAGAAGAGAGAGAAGGCCGAGGAGGTAGCCAACAACATCAGAAACCGCTGGCTAGCAGATGCAGGCGACGATGGGCGGCGGTGGCACGAGTGAGGGAGGGGAGCAATAGATGGCTGGAGGAGATAGCTAACGATGGTGGAGGCTGCTGGATTTGGTGGTGTGCTACTCGATCTGAACGAACGCAAGAGTGGAGAGGATGAGCATGGAAAAGAAGGAAGAAAGGAAGTGGAGGCAGGGGAGGGCACCGACACCGAAGGGGGGAGGTGAGGAGCGAGTGGCGGCATGGAGGAGCGGTGGAGGAGCTCAGGAGCAAGAAGGGAGGCGCCGCATAGGGGTAGAGAGGGAGGTGTGCATGAGAGAGGAGTGAGGGATGCAGCAGCTAGGAGAAGAAATAGGGAGAGAGAAGTAAGTAGGGTTAGGGTTAAGGGCATGCGGGGCCGGCCTAGCGGGTCGGCCAGTTGGGCCAAGGCCAGAAGTGGGTTGGTTTACCCAGGTTGGCTGGGCCAAATGAGAGAGAGAGGGTAGGGATTCAACCAGGCTAGTCAGGCCAAGCAGTCGTTTTGAGTTGAAGGGAGTGGGCCAAGGCCGAGAAGGAAAGAATGAGCAAGCCGGGGCTGAGAGGTAGAAAAAGAACATGAGGTAGTGCATTGGGCTGAAAACAATGGACAAAATAAAATTTAATTATTTTTCCCTTTCTTTTTCTCTTTTGTTTTCTCTCATTTATACATACTACGTATATGACATAAATAATTAAAATAGTACAAGATAATTGCATTTAAAACCCAATCAAATAAGAAAAATAGCACAACATGCATGACCATTGTTTTGCATCATATTTAGGAGCATGCGTTACTAAGGTATTGCATCATGTCTATGACATAAATAGGAAAATAATTTACAACTTAAATTCGAATTGTTATTAGCAGTTGATCTCGAGAGCCGTCTAAAACGTGTATAGAAACGTTTTTCAACACTGGCAAGATGGATGGAGCTCACTCTGGCAAGTCACCCTTCGACCATGTCCATGAACTAATTTTGTGGGTTACGAGTTGTTTAGAAATTCTTTTATGTGAATCAAAAAGTTAACTTCTAAAAGAAACTAAATTATGTCAAGTGGATTAGGTGGATGAGGCTGGACCAGGGAGGTCTAGTAGCAATACTATGACCCAAGTAGGGTTATAGGACTATTTGGTCGGTAGAGGAGTTCAAGGTTGAGACAACCCAAGTAGGATTGTGCTGTGGATGTCAGGACTTCTCTACATAGGATATCACTTAAAGATATAAACCAAACTAGCGCTTACTTCAAAAGCGGCGCAAACCATGCTGACCATAGACCTGGAATGGGAGAAGCCAAACTAATTAACCAACCAAGTAGCTGTCTTTGTGTCGGGACCCAAATATACAAATTTAGACCCTCTGTGTATAACGCACTACTCCAGGATCACACTAGTGCACACAAGCTCAACATATATGAATATCATAATCATACACAACAGAAACAAAATAAAAGACTGTATATTAAAGATAAACCTGTTAACTGACCTTATGGTTAGCTTTACATAACTTTGCCATGCAGGGATAAACTATAATAGATCAACAAAACTGCAGCAGAACAGAAAATGTAGATAAACCCCTTAGTACACCACATGCAACTTACAAGTCTCACACCCTAGATGTTAGTCTCCTCCTAGTACTCCTCCAAATCTAGTGTAGATTCCTCTTCAACTGATGATTTTGTTGGTGGCAAAGGGGTGAGTACATAAAGCACTCAACAAGTAGTGCATGGAATGCAATTCTATCATAACTATATACAAGGCTTATTCCAATGGATGGCTGATATGGTTATTTTGCAGTAAAGCAGCATTTGTAAATGAGTATAATAAGATTGAAATGATAGTAAAACAAATAGCAGTAATAATAACTTTCAGCATTTCAAGAGTAAACTGGATTACAGCCCTAAATCATATTCCAAACCTTCAAAGCCACACTGCCTCCCTTCCAAAGTTTTGTTTTACAAAATCTAACCCTTAACTGCAATTCTCGAGTATTGTCCATAACCGAGGACACAGCTATCCAAATAGAATTTACACTCTGTAGAGGTATACACTTTACCCACATGACATGACCTATCACTTTTTGCCTCTAATTTCACACTTCCTTTGGCGATCGGCCAAGAGGTCATTACAAAACCTTTCAGAAACTTTTATCCTAACGCTGACTCTCCCGTCAAGCCTGACTCATTACTTGTTCCCTCCACTGAGTAGAAGAATAAGAGAGACTTATTGTTGGACTAATGTGAGGCCAAAGCACACCACATCCTCCCCATAACCCCACGCACTGTGTGGTTATCCACCTGAGGCATCACATGTTAAGATATCGATAACCTACTTAGTTCTGTCCATCCCATTCCAGATATGTGGTTGCATGTTTGACTCAATTCATGGCTTGCAAGGTTAAGTCCTTAACTGATCGAGGCAAGACTTCTATAACCCAACCACCACATAGACCCACCTTGGCACACGGCCCCTGCCACTTGCTCCAACCTAAATCATTTACCATACCAGTTGATTATCATGCAACACATGCCATCAACAACTCAACATCATTGCGTGACAATACATGTCACCACAAGTCAACATCATTGTATGACAACACCTGACACACCTTTCATAAACATGTTCTATATTCCATTTGTCAAGATTGATTTTGATATTTCAAAAGGCATGAGTTACACGAGGCATGGCTAAGCAAGTAAGCACAATCTAACAAACCCACATTATCATCTATTAGTAACCAACTAATAATGAACCATCCTAGGGTGATAAATAATCATGGCATACAAATGATAAGGGAGGTATAATCCAATTGGGTTGAATAACTAAACCCCAATCTAATTGAAAACAGTTCTACACATATAATATCATGCATAATTTAAATCAACATAGAAATTTGTAAAACTGGGTTCAACATAATCAAAACACAACTTATCTTAGAATAGCTCTTGTTCCTACTACCTTGGTCTTGGATCAACTCTTCACTCTTGCATGATTCGGGCACATCGACTTCTACGTGAATCGAGATAAGTTACCAAATAAATATAAAACTAGAGAACAAATAAACTTCAAAAATCAATTAAAATTCACCATTAAATAGATTTCAATTGTACAAATTTTTTAAAATTTGAATAGCCTGAATCGGATCTCGTATGAAGAAGAACAGGCTCTCGAAAGATTTGAAAATAAAGAAAATACTAAAAACAGAAAAATCAATATTTTCTCGAATTATTTTTATACTGAAAACTCTAATTATGATGTCATCACTAATGTCAGCAAATAATAAAAATAATCTAAAAAACTCTAGGGGCTGACATGTGGTAGTGGTCCATGGACTTGTCCATGAGACCTCATCGGGTCCACCTGATTCAATCCAACTCACAGGTAGGCCCCGTGTTGATATGGCCTATGTTGGCACCACTTGCCATCACGTCTGCTGACTCTACAACACCTCAACGTGTTGGTCCGATGTGGCATTGACTGAACAATATGTGGTGACATCTGTCAATCACTAGGACCTCCACATCAGTCGGCGATGCACAGGTCCCAATGGTCATCGACGACGGCCGGGGAGGACACCATCAGATAGATCTTGACTTTGTGAACTTCGTGACGTGCTCACCTTTATTTCAGATGACCCTGTATGTCAGCGGCGACAACTCCTTCAATAGCGGTGACCTCCTCGATGAACCACCGACATAGCAGTGCTCCGGTCTTCCTATCCCTCGCACCAGACGCTCCCTGCAATGGCGAACTCGATGAGACACTCCGTGGTCTGGATGAGCTCTCCCCAGCGATGAATTGATAGTAACTTCCTAGCAACAACGCTTGCAGAAATGATCAAATCCCTACGAAACCTAGTCACAATCCGGTGAACTAACTTGGGGATTTGGTTCCTTGGATCTTGGCGACCTCGGAGCGCACCTTTATAGCTTCCCACGTCCACTCCGATGTTGATTTGGACCTTGAGTCCATGGCGGACATGGAGTAGAGTCCGGGACGAACGCATGAAGAAGATGGCCAAGCACCATCCATGTGTCCGGATCGACGGCTAACACTGACACGAAACACGGTGCATATGACTTTCACACGATAATATCCAACGGCCAAGATCACCTAGAGTTATCCTCAATACTGACTGACCTCAGCCCTTCGATCAAGATTTGACAATCAATTACCTCTCTAGGGTTCCCGAAATCCATCATAGCTGTCTAATCGAGTCTAATGGCCACACGCTAGGGTTTCATAGCTACTAGGTTGAGCAAATCAGACTGGACTGGCATGGCTGAGATGGGCTAGGCCCGAACAGGGTTTCGGCTCAATTACCATTCCTGTATTTTTAAAACATTTCCCATTTAAAATAATTATAGAAAATAAAATAGTAAAATTATCAAAAAATTTCCAGAAAAAATCTAGAAAATATTTTAAGACATTTAGAACTAAAATAAAACTTTTTGACAAAAGTTTTATTTAAACTTTTCAAATATTTAAATAATATCCATACTGAGCATAATTCAAAAGTAATAAATAAATTCCAAATATATTCCAAAAAATTCTAAAAATTCCCAAACTTCATAAAATACGCAAATAACAATATTAAACTAAACAAAATGCAAAAATTAGGATGTTACACTGTGCCACGAGTGAGAAGGTGACATATCTTAGGTAGGGGCAGTCACCCTAGGGCACGATTGCCAAGTAGGAGTCTCGACCTGCATGTCTTTAGTGAGACAAGGTGGTATAGGGTAGAGGTTAGAGTACGAGATGGCCAAAGGTTTTGGTTTCTTGGTTCATTCATGCACCAAAGGTAGCGCATATTTTGGCAAGTTATTATAAGCTAAGTGATGCTCTGGGCAAAGCAATACACCTCTAATTAGAGTAAAAAAGTGACATCACTCTTAGCTTTCGGGTTTGGAAGTGTGTCTTGTGGGTTTTCCTCTAACACAGGTTGTAAGGTCCCACGTCGCTCTGCCATTAGTAGATTTATGTATTTAAAACTTGGCCTTTTCCAACAAATGGATAATGGTATTGTTACTTTTGGATAATGAGCTACTTTTGGAGAAACGGCTTGGTGGCTGGGAGTATATGTATATGTGTATATAAATTCAAGCATCATCTTTCCGTGGCTTGCTGAGTACTTTTGTACTCAGACTTGCTTTGTTGTTTCTCAGTCTTTGTTAGGCATTTTAAATCTGATGAGGAGACTGATTCTCATTATGGTGTGTGTTTTGTTGATGTTGCTTAAGAGGGAATACAACTATGACAAGCTAGAGACCGGATTTTGCGGAAGACCATTAGAAGGGAGGCACTAGATTTTTATATTGGATAGGCGGCAGTGTAGTATTCATCATAGTCAAACCTAAGGGAGCACTACGTGTGCCATATGAATAAGGTACCGTTTACTAAACAATAAAAGATTTTACTTGTGCATGCTACTATTTCCTTTACTGATCCTAGCGCAACTCTGCTCTGGGATGATCTCTGTTATGTTCGACCTGGTCGAGCATAGTGGGGGCGTTATGTAACATCCCAAAATTTGAGTTTTGGAATGTTTAAATTCAAAAAAATAAACCATTTGCATTTTCTTGAATTAACTCCAGCTTAATTTGAATTTCTAAATAATAAAAGGATTTAATTTGGCTAAACTATTCATCAAAATCAAGAATTTCAGTTTTTGTTGGGTTCCTTGTGCTCCAAGGAATTTTTCTGTATTTTTGGGGATTTTCTGAATTTATTTGATATTTATTTGAATCTATTTTATTTTATTTGGATTTCTGGTAATTTCTAAAATCGGAAAATGTTTTGATTTCTGAAAACCCTAATCGGGCCAAATCTTTTGGCCGCTCCGTTTCTCCGCTTTCGGCCCGCCTTCCTCCGACTGCCCGCCCGGTCCACCAGCGCCGCCGGCTGCTGCTCGCCACGCCCAAGATGGCCCAGCCAGCCAGGCCGCGCCTCGAAACCTAGCGCCGCCGCTCGAGTCCGCGCGCCGCCGCCGCCCGTCCGGACTACGGGTGAGCACGCCTCCTAAGCCCCTATTTAGGCGCCGCGACACCCCACGAGGTCCGCCGCGTCGCGCGCGCCCTTTTCCCCGCCTCTCGCTGCCCTAGCTACGTCGTCGCTCGCGCGGCTCGCCGTCGTCTTCGCTGTGCCGAGCTCTTCCGCCGCCGCGGATCTTCGCCGGCTGTCCACCTCCGCCGCAGCCGTGCGTCTCGTGGAGTTCGCCGCGTCGTCCTCTTCCGGATCCACACCCGCGCGCGCCCGATCCGGTCATCCTCCGCCGCTTGCCGGGTCATCTTCCCCGTTGCCGGTGAGCCCGCGCCGCCGCTCGTCGTCGTTCCCCTCCACTTCTTGGCGGCCGGCCGATCGCCAGCGTGCGCTCCCGATGCGGCCACGTCTCCACCGACCTTGGCCGTTCGATCCGATCTGGCCTCTCGCCAGATGCAGCCGCGTGGTCGCCGACGTCACCCGCTGCGTGCTATACACTTGCATGCTATTTACGTATTAATGTTTATTTAATGGGAGTAGATGTATGCCTAGTTGACATTATGCCACCTTGATTCGTTGTATGCCATGTATCCATTGATAAACCTAGGTTGGGACATTACTAGTTGGACATATGTCGGGACCCGGGTTTGCAAATCCGAAACCCTCTATGTATACTGCACTAGTCCAGGATCACGCTAGTGCACACAGTGGAAACATAGATGAAATACCATTCCATACAACGAATTAATTAAGAAGAAGCAAATTATTATTAAATAAAGCAAACGACCTTATGGTCAATGTTTACACCATTATGCCTTAAGGGCTTAAGAAACAAATACTATTGCAGCGGAAAAGATAACTTGAACCATTCGACATGCCACGGGCAATCGTCTGCGAGCGCCTTCCTAATCCACGTAGTCTTCATAGAATTCCTCCTCATGATATTCATTATCCACTTCAAAGAATCGATCAACAAGGGCATAAAGCCGTGAGTACAAAGGTACTCGACAAGTCGTAGAAATGATGCAATATATTTATGCGGCTTGACAAGGATGGCTATATAGTTCTTTTGCGAAAAGCAATAACTTGGATTGAAATACAATAAATAGATTGAAAGCATATTTATGAAAACATAAATAAATAAGCGATAGATCAATGATAGACAACAAAACAACGGTGAACTCCCGTTCACATCCCAACAATTCCACATTCCACATTTTATGAAACACTCTATACCCGTGTGAAATTCCGGGCTTGTCCATGACCGCGACGCGCTATTCGAATAGTTTTACACTCTGCAGAGGTTGTACAACTTTACCCACAAGACATGAACATCTCTTTGTGCAAGCGTTACTAACACACTTCCTTCGGTGTGTCGCAGAGATATCATGACAAAGCCTTTACAATGCAACCGCCTAAACTTCAGATCGCCCGCTAAGATTTCGCCCATTAGGGCCCCCTCTTGCGCCTTGCGAATCTACCCGTCCATCCTGGAACCCACACCACCAATTGGCAGTACTCAAGGCTAGACATTGCAAATTAATCAGCTAGGTCTGTCCCATTCCAGACATGTGGTAGTACGGTTAGACCCAGTTCAATGGCGCACAAGATTAAGTCCTTAAGTTATCTCAGGCAAGACATCCACATCCCAATGTGCTAGAAAGCACCCCCTTTACTTCACGATCACTTGCCCGAGGGAAAACAATTCGTTCAACCAAGACCAATGGCAAACCCCGCCATGGTACAACAAATTTTACAACAGTGGCTAACGGCCACGATTCAATATCTCATTAAGTCAAGATTAACATTATTCAACATGTGGTATGAATCCCAACGTATATCTAAGCATGTCTAAGCATAGCTACGATAACCCAATGTTGGTGTAATATTTATGTCCAACTAGTAATATCCCAACCTAGGTTTAACAATGGATACATGGCATACAACCAATCAAGGTGGCATAATATCAACTAGGTATACATCTACTCCCATTAAATAATCATTGATACACAAAATAGCATGCAATTGTAATAAAGTAAATTACTTTTGCAAACATAGGATCAATATGATCAAAGGTTACGACTTGCCTTGCTGATCTAGTGCAGAATCTTGGTCTTTGAAGTCTTCGTTCGCTCCCTCGGAATTAGCGTCTACCGGAAAAAAAAGCAACGAAACCAAATAAATACAAAACAGAGACTCAAACAAGCTCAAAACTGAAAATAAATGGCACTGGAAGATAGATCTTGATTTTAGAAAAATTTAGGAACTTGAATCGCCTCAATCGGAGTTCGTATGAGTGAGAACGGGCCTCCGAAAGATTAAATTCAGAGAAAATACAGAAAATCAGCAAATCAGAATTTCTGGATTTATTTTTTTACGGAAAAAGGATTTATTGTGCAACGCTGACGTCATCGGGTTCACGGTGGACTGGGTCCGCGGCGCTGCACCGGTCCACCGTGCACCGGCGCGCAGCGCGTGGCGGCGCGATAGACGCGGCAATTCGGTAGCGACGCAGCGGGTGACGTCGGCGCCACGCGCGCGCATCCAACGGCGACGCAAAACCGGCAGCGAGAGGAACCAAGGCGTCGGCGGCGGAGACGTGGAACGATCCGGATGCCCACCGAGGATTGGGCGGCCAGGGTTCCTCGGCGAGAACAGCAGCGGCGCGGCGCGAACTCACCGGACTTCGAGAAGAAGATCGACCGACGGCGAGATGGCGGCGGATCGGACGCGCGTGGTGCGGATCCGGAAGAGAACGGCGCGGAACTCAATGAGACCCACGGCTGTGGCGGAGAGACACCGGGCGAAGAAACGAGCGGCGGAAGGGCTCGAACGGCGGAGAAACTCCGCGAGCAAGAACTCGGCGGATCGCGCTCGGGCGACAAAGAGGGGCAAAGGTGCGGCGGCGCGAGGAACCTCGGGAGGTTGCGGCCGGGCTTTTATAGCCTCGGGAACGCGCAAAGGACGCAGCATGGGCGCCTGAGCGTGGGGAGGCGGACTCGAGCGGCAGGCGGCGGCTAGGGTTTATTGCGGTGATGATGTGGCGCAATCCTATCCTCCACGCCTTGAGGCGCCGACGGACGGCCATACGGCGTGGGTGTGTGCAATGCAAGGAAAGAGGCGGGTGGGCTAAGGCGAAGCGGGTGGAGGCGAAGCGGGCGGGAAATGGGTTGGGCCACCGAGGTTTCGGCCCGAAGGCTTTTTAGAAATTAAAAACATTTTCAAATTTAAGAAAAACCAAGAAATTCAAATAAATGCAAATAAATAACAAATAAATTCAGAAAAATCCCCAAAAATACAGAAAAATTCCTAGGAGCACAAGGAACCCAACTAAAGCTGAAATTCCTGATTTTGATGAATAGTTTAGTCAAATTAAATCCTTTCATTTATGGAAAATTCAAATTAAGCTAGAGTTAGTTCAAGAAAATGCAAATGGTTTATTTTTGAATTCAAACATTCCAAAACTTCAAATTTTGGGATGTTACAACATAATCATTATACCAACATTGGGTTATCGTAGCTATGCTTAGACATGCTTACATATACGTTGGGATTCATGTCACATGTTGAATAATGTTAATCTTGACTTAATGAGATATTGAATCATGGCCGTTAGCCACTATTGTAAAATTTGTTGTACCATGGCGGGGTTTGCCATTGGTTTTGGTTGAACGAATTGTTTTCCTTCGGGCAAGTGATCGTGCAATAAAGGGGGTGCTTTCTAGCACATTGGGATGTGGATGTCTTGCCTGAGACAATTTAAGGACTTAATCTTGTGCGCTATTGAACTGGGTCTAATCGTACTACCACATGTCTGGAATGGGACAGACCTAGCTGATTAATTTGCAATGTCTAGTCTTGAGTACTACCAGTTGGTGGTGTGGGTTCCGGGATGGACGGGTAGATTCGCAAGGCGCAAGAGGGGCCCTAAAGGGCGAAACCTTAGCGGGCAATACCGAGTTTAGACAGTGCATTGTAAAGGCTTTGTCATGATATCTCTGCGACACACCGAAGGAAGTGTGTTAGTAACGTTTGCACAAAGAGATGTTCATGTCTTGTGGGTAAAGTTGTACAACCTCTGCAGAGTGTAAAACTATTCGAATAGCGCGTCATGATCATGGACAAGCAGGAATTTCACACGGGTATAGAGTGTTTCATAAAATGTGGAATGTGGAATTGTTGGGATGTGAGCGGGAGTTCACTGTTGTTTTGTTGTCTATCATTGATCTATCAGTTATTTATTTATGTTTTCATAAATATGCTTTCAATCTATTTATTGTATTTCAATCCAAGTTATTGCTTTACGCAAAAGAACTATATAGCCATCCTTGTCAAGCCGTGCATAAATATATTGCATCATTTCCCTACGGCTTCTTTGAGTACCTTTGTACTCACGGCTTTATGCCCTTGTTGATCGATTCTTGAAGGAGATAATGAATATCATGAGGAGGAATTCTATGAAGACTACGTGGATTAGGAAGGCGTTCCCGCACGATTGCACGTGGCATGTCGAATGGTTCAAGTTATCTTTTCCGCTGCAATAGTATTTGTTTCTTAAGCCCTTAAGGCATAATGGTGTAAACATTGACCATAAGGTCGTTTGCTTTATTTAATAATAATTTGCTTCTTCTTAATTAATTCGTTGTATGGAATGGTATTTCATCTATGTTTCCACTGTGTGCACTAGCGTGATCCTGGACTAGTGCAGTATACATAGAGGGTTTCGGATTTGCAAATCCGGGTCCCGACACGTTACACATCACGCAACTGCACCCCACAAACGGGAGGTGTGGGCCTTGTGCCATCTCTTCATCGCCGCACTACGCTTGTCGCCGTGCTCCAAGTTCTATCACCACACTCACCTCTGTGCTACATTGACAACACTGTTGTACAACCTCGTCGTTCCCATGCCGAGTTGCTACTGTTGCCGCTGATGCCCCTAGGTTTCAAGTGGAACCATAGGGGTGCTTGACATAGCCGGCCAGATCTGACCAATGGCTCAAGGCTGGCTAGTGGGAATTTTGCTAAAAACCCTTGAGGTTTTGCAAAATTATGAAAGAGTCCTTGGTTTGTTAAATTTAGATCCTTGGAACCGAGAAATGCAGATTAGACACTAGGATTCACGGATATTTTCTCCATGGTAACCACACATGGAAATCTTGCAAATTAAACCCTACAAACGTTCTAGTTTTTTTAATTAGTCTTTTGTGACTTTATTTAATTACCAGAAAGTCTTTTTCTCTATAGAAATTGTTTCTACTACAAAAGAATAGTCAAACATCGTGGGAAATTTGCAGACTCATATTTATTGTCAAGTAAGTTGTCCATATGTTGTACTCATATGTTTCGAGTCTTTTGACTCACTTGGCCTATTTCTGAGCCAACCAATTGGCTGGTATGAGGTCTGTACCAAAAGGTGAGTTTTTGGAACATGTTATGACTGTTTCAACTACTTGTATTGGGAATTGGAAGTTAAGGATCATCTCACAATTAGGACATGCATATCAACTTGAATAAAAGATTGGTATGCTTCTGCTGAAAATAAGGCATGGGTTTTGATATATATTAAAAACCATGTGTATGTTGAATATTACTATCCTTGTTGCATGAGGGATCCCCATGCTCCAAGCTGCCCACATTGTTGCGTTTGTGAAAAGCCCCCTGACATTTTCAAATTCACGATGAGGTCTCGAACGAACCAGCATGTTCGGGCGGCAAAGGCTCTTACACTCGGCACTTTTACAGAAAAGCCCTCGTTGTTCTCGGAAATTGTGTTTGGATCATGCATATTTGTAGCCGTCCGATCTAGTTGATCTTAGAGCTCATATACATAAGAGAGATCCTTGTGAACTCTGAGAAGCACTCAAGGAATGCTTTGGGATCTTGCAAAGGAGACACTAGATATGCAGACATATAACTCTGCGACTGCATTCAGGCTAAACCTTGTAAGCACTACCAATATTCTGAATGTGCTTGGAATAGACATAAGTGAGGAAAATATGATTGCACATGCTATCTTTGCCTTAGTGCTTCAAATGACTACGATGGGGTCAGTCTTAAGAGAGGTAGATCAATAAGTCTATCTGTTGGCGTCAAAAACTTGAGGTAGGGTTTCTGACAACAGCACACCAGACGAACACCGGGTTTAGAGCGTGCCAGTCGATTTGACCTGTAACCGAAAAGGCAAAAAATATAAAATTCACACAAAGCCGATCACGAAGATCAATCGGCTTAGACTCAATCAGCTTGAAGCTGATCAAGATCAAAGTAACAGGATAAGTCTAATTAGCCGATTAAGGCTAATCAGAAGATAAAGGTAGATCGATTCTGAAGAAGGCGATGCGCAACAAAATCAGAACAAATCGAACCAGGGCGTAATTTGAAGATCAACAATCGACGATGCACAACTTTATTTATCAAGATCGAATTACAAAGACTAAGTTACAAAGGCTACTCCTAGTCGACAGGGAAAAGTAAGAAAATAAAGGCTGGCTAATTGTATTGTGTTGGATCTTTTTGCAGTTTGCTTCGACCCTTCTTTTATACCCGTCGGCCGATCGTATCCTTTTACAACACGTTTCAAGCCCTGATCCGTATCGGCCTTATCTCGGACAGTTATTTCCTTAAAGATCTTGCTATTACCAAATATCTTCAAATCTTTCCAACCTGTCCGTTAATTTCCGTGTATCTGACTTTATTGCCGATTTTGACTAGACTTGTCAAATTTTGGTGCAAACATATGCCCCCCATTTTTGAGAGATGACTTGTCATCTATCAAAAATCGCAATAATCGACTTTTTCCATTGGCTAACTGTTGAAATTCACTCAATAACTGCCGCTTTATTTGCGCCGTAATTTTCTGACATGCGTGTAGTGCGCTTTAACTACTCGCGTCCTTTGAGATTCATTTCCCGCCACTTCAGATTTTTACCTCGCTATAAAATGCGGCCCCCACCTCGATCATTCTTCACACGCTCGAGCTCTCGTGATCTTCATAATCGGCTTCTTTCTTCTGCTTGACCTCTCCTCTGAGTCAATCGGCTTCTTAACACCAAGATCGACTGAATGGATCCTTCCCAGGTACTCATCCCGATTCCCAACAGTGTTGATCAGTTTTTCCTTGGCCCCCTAGGAAACTTAGACATGGCTACGATTATTGATCAAGAAGTAACTCGCCTTCCTTTGTCGGCTAGAGGATATAATATCGAGAGTTGGAGTAAGAGTTTTAGGGCTTGACCGACTGCACTTAAAGGGTGGAAGAACTTGTATACCCGGGTAGCACCCCAAAAAAGAGAATCCTGGGAGAGAATGGGCATAGCCGAGTGCATTCCTTTGAGTTTAGCCGATCCAGAAGCCAATGAGCCCTTGGTGGCCACGGCTTGTTATTTCTGGTCGGATGCCTTCAACGCCTTCATATTTCGCACCGATCTGGTCGGCCCAACCTTGCTGGATGTCGCTCAACTTTGCTGCCTGAGACCAGATGGGGAACAAGTATCGGCCTTTAGTGCCAAACCCAAATATAAACTTGTTCGGTCCAAAGGTGAAGACTGGTCCAAGTATATTGCCAATAACAATAAAGTAAATGGATTAGTATCAGACGAAGAGCATGTTGCTTTCCTTAACCTCTGGCTTGACCGATTTCCGTTCTGCGGAGCTTCATTAGGGCCAACCCAAGTATATTAGACAATTGCAGAAGGATTGGTAGAGGGCCGTCGGCTGGCGCTTGGAAAAACATTTCTGGGAGCAATGTACCAAATGATGCATATCATTAGAAGTCGGCTTTACACGGGTTTTGCTGATTTTTCTGTGGGTAATGTGAGTGGTCCTTTATGGTTTATCCAAGTTTGGCTGTATTGCTTTTTTAGCCGACCCTTTGATCTTGAGCCTGCCGATGATACAGCTTTCCCAAGAGAAGACAACCCAGAGAATGCTATTCCCCAATATCGAGCAAACCGATCTTTTGGCGAACGGTTCATCATGTGTTCTGGTAACGAGACAAAAATCACAGCAGCCGACTCGAGGAAGTACATGTCTTTCTTCCTTCACCTAAGCAATGAAGATTTGAAACAGCGTGACTTCTTTAGTTATAGCTGTGTGGCCAATTTTCCATGGCCTTCATTTCTGCATCTCGAAGCCGACAATTCTTCAATGCAACAGGAGACACTCGATTCGTATAAAATTTTCATTTCTCCTTGCATTCTTCATGCTGGTCTTCATACAAGAAATTGGACATACCAGCCATCATATGAATTCTATCATTCGTCTGTTTACGCAAGGCAACTCGGATTCGGTCAAGTGATCCCAAGTTTTCAGCTTCTTGATCGGCTTGAGCCAAGAGCCATAGTCTGCAATGATGTATCGGCTGAGATTGTCCTTGAAGTAGCCGATGACCTACAAGTTTAGTCTTTGCCACACTTTTTCCTAAACACCAAACGGGCAGGAGATTATACTACATGGTGGTAAACCATTGCATAAGCTCTCTACCGGTCCAAGTCTCCGTTGTCTATCATCAACGAATTTTTTCCAAATCTTTCGCAGCCGACGTTAGTATCTAACGCCGATTCTAGCAGTGAGGCCACCTCGTCCGGATATACTAACAGGAACGTAGATGTTTCTGGCGAGGTATCGGTTTAGAGTCTAAAGCTTCCACTTTGTTTTTTATGAAGTTTACCTTGAATCTGATTTTGTTTCTTCTGTAGAACAAGGCCATCGGAAAGAGGGCGGCTTCAGGCCCATCGGGTGACAATCAGCGCAGGAAACAGCAGCAATCAGCCGCTATCACGGGTTATGCTTCTGGGTCCTTGGGTATTCACAGCCCATCTCTGTCGGACTTGGAGAAGCAGAAACAACCTAGTAAGTCCTTTTATCGGCTTTCTTTTAATCTCCAACCAATTTTCATCTAACAAGATTGTTTATCCGATAAACTCTCAGAAAAGAAGCGAAAGTACACAAAGGCTACTGCCAAGAGGGCCCCTAAGCCCGATGAGCAGAGTGGCGAAAACTCGCCAACCATATCGGCTACTAGAGAGGTGAGTTTCTTATATTTTTGAGCTTGTATAACTTTTCGCGCATTGTTCTCATCCTGATTTTATTCCTTTTGCAGCCGATACCATCTGCGCAGGCAGCTGCCATTCTAGCCGATGTCCCCGCTATTTCCCCCAAAGTTCAACCACCACTGCACACTCGGACGACCACCCCTATTGTCAATTTGCCAAGCTCGACGGCCTTTCTTGATCCAATACCATCGGTTCCAGCCTCAAATCCTTCCATATCTTCCGATCCAATGGACTTGTTAGGATTTACTCTTGATGAATTGGAAGATCCAGAGGTAATGGCCACGGACGATTTTCCTGCGGATATTAGAAAAATCCTTGAAGTCGCAGAGGAAGCGTCGGCTGCAGTAACTTCAGTACCTGGGATGCAAGCCAGACTGAATAAACTTCTCGAAGAAATAATGCAGCCTGATGCCGACCTTCTAGCCAATACACAACCTCTGCGTAATGCTATGGCGGCTCTCGAAGCCGACCTCCCCCCAGAAGCCATGGCTGCTCTTCTTGAAGTATGCCACCTAGACGGCAAAAGGGCCGAAGTGCAAGAGGCAAGGGCCAGAATTGCAAAAAGGGAGGCCCAAAAGCCGACCAAATCATCTTGGACAAGCTGGTGGATAACACAAAGGCCCAGAAGAAAAAATTTGATGAAGACAATCAAGCCCTTAAATCGGACAAGGCCAGCATTCTTAAGTTGAAATCAGCCAAAAAACGCCTTGAAGAGGAGTTGGCTGAGGTGAACAAGAATTAAGCCGATAAGCAATCTTCACTTGCTACAACTGCAGCTTCCTTAAAAAACCAAAAGCAAGAGATCGGCCAAGCTGTATCTCAAATCTTGGCACAAATGGCCAAGATCACTCCTGTCCCAGGTAGTAGCAAAGAAGATGAAAAGTTCCTGGATGAAATTCAACAAACCATTGCGAAGGCAGCAGGGGTAGTATCGGCTCTAGGGGGTAGGCTCCTTGGTTCAGGGCTATGATTTTAATCTTTTTGTAATGATGAAACATTGCTTGGTGATGGATTTTTGGAACACTTGTAACTCAAATTTTTAATCGGCTGTTTAACCGATTAAATTTACCTTGCTGTAATTCTCTTTTACAAATCTACGATTTTTCCTAGCCGATTAACAGGAGCGTGTCAACTTGGCTTTTTAACGCAATTCTCAATCGGTTAAGCTCCAATCCAGACGCTAGGATAGTACTTCTTTAAGTATTTCCCGTTAATAGCTTTAGGCAATACATATCCTTCCAACGTCTCTATTACGTACGAATTTCCACCGACTAGCCGATTAACCTTGTATGGTCCTTCCCACGTAGGTGACCATTTTCCGAATCGGTTATTTTTCGAACCAACAGGCAATATCGTTTTCCATACTAAATCGGCTTGATCGAAAGATTTAGGTACGACCTTTTTATTGTATGCTTTCGCAACCCTGATTTTATTCTTCTTAAGCTGATCAAGCGTAGACAAACGTAATTCTGCCAACTGATCCAAATTGTCGATCATCGAATTGTTATAATCCTGATCCGACAAACCGTTTTGTCTAGCCACTCGTATAGATTCAATGTTGATCTCCACGGGTAAAACGGCTTCTTGACCATACACCAACTGGTAAGGTGAAAGCTTCGTTGCTCTGTGATAAGCTAGCCGATATGCCCAAAGCGACTCCGATAGAGTTGAGTGCCAATTCCTTGGTTTTTCGTCAATCTTCCTTTTGATCAACTTGATTAACGTTTTGTTGGACGACTCGGCTTGTCCGTTAGCCTGAGCGTAGTATGGGGATGAATTCAATAGTTTGATTCCCAGACTTGTCGCGTAACTCTGAAACTCATTAGACATGAACACTGTACCTTGATCCGTCGTGATTGTTTGCGGTATTCCAAACCGATGTACAATATGCTCATTAACAAAGCCGATGGCTTCGACACTCGTCACTTTCTTAAGTGGTATAGCTTCAACCCACTTAGAGAAATAATCGGTTGCGGCCAAAATAAATTTGTGGCCTTTGCTTGAAGCAGGACATATTTGGCCGATTACATCTATTCCCCAACCTCTGAACGGCCATGGCTTGATAATTGGGTGCAAGGCTGATGCTGGTGCTAGTTGTATGTTGCCAAACTTTTGACAGGTCTGACATCCTTTATAATACTTGAAACAATCCTCTAGCATTGTCGGCCAAAAATAACCTGTCCGTCTAAGCATCCATTTCATCTTATGAGCTGATTGGTGAGAACCGCAAATGCTTTCATGTACTTCACCCATTGCCACTCGTGCTTCTTCGGCTCCAAGGCATCTCAATAGCAATCCTTCTATAGTCCGATAATACAAAGTATCGTCCATAACAATGTACTTTAAAGCTTGTTGCCTAACCTTGCGTTCTGTCAGCTTAGATGGATCAATCAGATAATTCTTTATTGCGTTCTCCAATCCGCGATATCAACGCACATGCCGGCTTTATCCACTAGCTCAGTTACCCGATATCGGCCAAAGTCTTCGTACCCTGATGCCTGTTGAGCCAGGGCATTAGCTCTATCGTTCGACTCTCAAGGGACATGACCGATAGAAGATGATGTAAATGAGCCGATGATCTCGAAGCATTGTTCTAAATATTTCAGCAGTACTTCGTCTCGACATTGGTATTCTCCTTTTATTTGCTGTACAGTTAACATAGAATCCCCGTATGCCTCAACCGCGCTTGCTCCGATGTTTTGTAATAATTGCAAACCCTTGAGCAATGCTTCATACTCTGCCTGATTATTTGAGCATCGACTGTTTAATCGAAACACAAATTCAAAGTTATGCCCTTTGGGTGTATGAGCACTACACCGATTCCATCGCCTTCTCTGCATACAGACCCATCAAAAAACAATTGCCAAGAGGCTACAAATACCAAGTCGGTAGCAGTGTCATGTCCTGTTATAAAATCGGCCAGAACTTGTCCCTTAACTGCTTTAGCCGATTCGTAAATCAGGTCGAACTCTATCAAGGCATAAGCCCATTTACCGAGTCGACCTCGTAATATCGGAGCTGATAACATATATTTTATAACATCGGTTTTACAGATTACTTTACAAGCCGATGCTAAAATATAATGTCTTAGCTTTGTACATGAGAAATATAAAGACAAGCATAATATCTCGATGGAAGGGTACCTGACTTCAGCATCAAGAAGGCATCGGCTCAAATAAAAGATAACCCTTTCCTTTCCGTTGATTTCTTGTGCTAAAACAGACCCGATAGTCTCGTCCTCAGCCGATATGTATAACCTGAAAGGAATCCCTTTTCGTGGCGCAGCCAAAACCGGAGGATTGGCTAAATAGTCTTTGACGTCGTCGAAAGCCTTTTGCTGATCGGTCCCCCACACAAATTCTTGATTATCCTTTAATTTCAAAAGTGGGGTAAAAGCCCGGATCCGACCAGAGAGATTCGAGATAAACCTTCAGAGATAGTTAATCTTGCCGATCAACTTCTGCAATTCGTTTTTGCATGTTGGCGGCATTGTGTCGACTATGGCTTTAACTCTTGCTTGATTGACTTCAATACCTCTTTCATGTAACATAAATCCCAAAAATTGCCCAGCCGATACGCCAAATGCACATTTGAAAGGATTCATCTTCAAGCCATGTGATCTTATGTTTTGGAAAACCTTTTCTAAATCGGCCAAATGCTGCAAGTCATCTGCAGACTTTACTACGACATCATCGATATATATTTCATCGGTGTGACCGATTAAGTCATGAAAAATCAGATTCATGGCTCGCTGATATGTTGCCCCAGCGTTTTTTAAACCGAAAGTCATAACCGTCCACTCGAATAAACCTATGGCCCCAGGACATCTAAAAGCTATTTTCGGTATATCGGCCTCGGCCATGAATATCTGATTGTACCCGGCATTCTTGTCCAGAAAACTTATGATCTTATTCCCCGATGCAGCATCGATAAGCATATCGGCTATTGGCATCGGGTATTCATCTTTTGGTGTTGCTTTGTTCAAATCTCTAAAGTCGACACAAACTCGAAGTTTTTCGTTTTTCTTCATGACTGGAACAATGTTGGAAACCCATTCCGCATATCGGCAAGGCCTTATAAATTTAGCCTCCAACAATCGCTCTATTTCTTCTTTTATAATTTTATACAGGGCCGGATTAAAACGCCTAGGATATTGTTTAAATGGCCGATAACCTTGCTTAATGGGTAACCGATGTTCTACCAATTGTCGGCTTAAACCAGACATCTCGTGATACTCCCAAGGAAAACAATATTTATATTCTCTAAGAATTTTGATTAACTTTTCTTTATATTTTACATCTAATTTTGTGCTAATAAAAGTTGGTCTTTTTCTATGACCACTACCTATATCAACTTCTTGAAGGAGATCGGTGGACGTGAAGCCTTGACCCAACTTTTCAACCTCTTGGAAGTCTTCTATAGCCTCATAGCTATCCGTTGTTTGCCGATAGCTTTGCATTTTGTCTTGTAATGCCTTCACTGCTTTTCTTGTCCCCATCGGCGTAATACTTTGTTTGCTCGATCAAATGTGCCTGGTTTGACACTGATCGGCACAAGTCCTGTTTAGCTTACGCAGATGAAATCACAATCTTCTAGTGTTTTTTCCAATATGCATCCGGTTTCTTCATGTTGCCAATTCGCATCAGAACTAGCCATGGCAATATGAACCGATGTATCGGCCGTGACAATTTCAACTTCCTCTCCGTTCCACTGGACAAGCGCTTGATGCATAGTCGACGGGATGCAGCAGTTGGCATGGATCCAGTCTCTTCCAAGCAGAACACTGTAGTTTCCTTTGGCGTCAATGACAAAGAATGCGGTCGGCAAAGTTTTACTGTCGACTGTCAGTTCTGTAACCATGACGCCTTTGGCTTCTGTAGAATCGCCTGTGAAGTCGTTTAGAACCATGTTAGTTTTAATCAAGTCTTCATCGGACTTACCCAGTTTCTTGCAAGTCGTATAGGGCATCAAGTTTACTGTGGCTCCACCGTCTACCAGCATCCTTGATATCGGCTTTCCATTTATATTCCCTTTCAGATACAATGGTTTCAGATGCCGATGATCATCTCTTGGTTTTTCAAAGATGGCATTTTGAACGCCTGACACATGATTGAGCAAAAGTTTCTTTAGCCGACTCAGTTTTGATTTTGAATTCGGCTGGCAATGTGAACACCATATTAATGTCCATTGGGGGTGTGTCGTCCCTAATCATAGAAGAATCTAGATCATCGGCCGACTCAAAATCTTCCTCGACTGGCTCCTTTTTTCTCCACTCTTTCTTAATAACCTTGATCGGGCGAAGCTCATTGAAAGTCTCATATCTCTGTTTTTCGGCGTCGGCTTCTCGGATCTCCTGCGTCCTTAGCCTCTGAAGCCGTCTGCGCTGCGATCCGCTAAGGTCAGATGGACACCATCTAGGCTTGGGCTCTACTGGCTTTCGTATCTGGCCAGCCAAATCTTCCCGGTCTGAATTGGGCCCGTGTGTTTCGACCTGGCCTGGTTTGGATATTCTTTCGTGAACAGGCCTTCTGTAACCTCTGCCCTGATCTCGAATCGGCCCAGACAGCCTATCTTTAGCCGATTGTCTTGGCCAATCGTCTCGGGGATAATGCTCCATCGGGCACATATACAGCGATGGCAATACTACTCCCCTTTCCCAGCAAAACTGCCAAAAGGGACACCTTCTATGTGCTCTCTCCACATTTTTGGTGTGATATAAATTATCCGACCGGCGAGTAGGATGTCATGGTCGGCTATTCATTCTTTGATATTTCTCCATCAATTGTGAAAACATTGGTCCCGGTCTTTTAGCTGACTGCCTTGATGGTGATTTTTTAGCTTTGTACCATTTACCCACCTAAGGACTTCCTTTGGGTTTAATGGTTCTCGAATTTTTTCCTTCATGATCGGCTTCTATTTGTGATGAGCCGATTGTAATTTTCAACGCCTGACCGCCGTTTGAATTCGACTGAATGTTGACTTGCCGATCCTTCTTTGGCTCATCATGCATCGGCTCTTTTCCTTGAGCCGAACATTGAACCATGTTGATTGGGAATGGATCAGCGTCAACTTGCATGGTCGGCTCATCAGCAAATTTTAGCCGACCATCCTCAATAGCCGACTGGATCTGTTGACGGAAAATATTGCAGTCATTAGTATTGTGAGAAAAGGAATGTTGCCACTTGCAATACCTGCGTTTCCTGATTTCATCAGCCGATGGTATGACATGTCCCTGGGGCAACCGTATTATCTTTTCTTGTAATAACAAATCAAAAATACAATCACACTTGGAAACATCAAAGGCATACTTAATTTCCGACTTATTTCTGGTCGGCTTTAGCCAAGAACAGACTAAGGACTTTTTAGACCCTTTTATCCATTCGGCTATATTTATTTCTGCTTCATCGTCTTCTGAAGAATCGCTCGGACAATAGTCAACCAAGTTAACTTTAAATTTATCCTTTTCTTTATTGCGTTATTTTTAAATCTATCTTTGAATGCTTTATTATCTGGGAATCGGCTTTCTTGAGCCGAAACACGATGAAACAAATGACTTAGATCGGTGAACTCTTGCCCTCCAAATTTCTCTCTAAGCGGTGGAATTAACCCTTGAAAAGCCAAATCAGCAAGTTGGTTATCGGGCAATGTGACACTAAAACACCGGTTTCTGATTTCTCTGAATCTTTTAATATAATCTGTCACCGATTCTCCAAATCTCTGGCGAACAGAACTTAGGTTGGAAATCCTGAGCTCTAGACTGCTTGAGAAAAAGTATTCGTGGAATCGGCTTTCCAAATCGTTCCATAAGTGGACCGAATTTGGAGGCAAACAGGTAAACCAAGTAAAGGCTGCCCCGGATAGTGATAATGGGAACAATCTTATTTTTAGCCCATCGGACTGAGCTACTTCGCCGCATTGTGCGATAAAGCGTCCGATATGCTCCAAGGTAGTAATTGAGTCATCACTAGAGAACTTCGTGAAATCTGGGACTCTGTAATTGTGAGGGTAAGGCATGATATCTATGTAATCAGGATACGGCTTTCTGTAGCCGATAACCTTTCCTTTTGGCTGTATGCCGAATTGGTCCCTCAAGACGGCGGAGATTTGATCAGCCCAATTTGCATTATCGGCTATTGGCATAGCAGGCCCTTGATAATGTTGGTCGTAGTTCGCATTCTTCCCCCCGAGTGCAAGCTCGGGTTGCCAATTATGTTGAGTATGCGACATACGAGCATCCGATCGTCTTGATGATGTCGACTTGGGGTTCGTCTTTGGGACAAAGGTTACGAATAGGTTACTACCCTATGCGGTCCTGGATTTTTAAGCAGGGTAGGTTCATGTGGGAATCTTTCAGAGCCAATCGGCTATGAAACCGATTGGAGAAAAGCATAGAATGGAGCCGACGGCGGCAGATTTGTTGATGAATCTAATTTGGCAGCATCGGTTTAGGCATGGTGATGGCTTACCCCACTTGGCCAAGGATCTCTAGGTAATATGACGGTGGGCTGAGTAGGCATCATGGTAGGGGGTGAGGTTATGGCCGATGGTTTAGGATCGGCCAGTGTGCTCTGCGTATTTTGGGCTACCGAAAAAACAGGGTAATTCGGCAGAGCTTGCAATGGGTCGAGCAGACTACCTGACGAGGCTAACTCCTGGGCTATAGTTTTAACACTATTTTCTATCATCGGCTTCAGCGTAGTAACAAGGGCCGATGATTGGTTTATTAAAGCGTGGTGTACAGACTGATTAATCATAGCCGATAATTCGGCTTGAGCAGGTAGATATCGGCTTACCGGTTTTGTGACACCCGCATCTCCCGGGGCGTTGACCGTCGGCAAGGCAGATTTTTGAGTGACGCCATGCCTAGTTTTCTGATAACAGCTTAGCATCATCTCTTCCAACGCAGTTTTCCGATCTTCAAACTCTTGACGTTGTTCTACAGTCAAATCGTCCATTGTTGGGATGATTATAGCCTCTGTGTTGAGATCGGATGGCGGAATCGACTTTCCTGATAAAGACATAGTCCCACCGGGCGTCCAAAGAGTGTGTTGGCGTCAAAAACTTGAGGTAGGATTTCTGACAACAGCACACCAGACGAACACCGGGTTCAGAGCGTGCTAGTCGATTTGACCTGTAACCGACAAGGTGAAAAATATAAAATTCACACAAAGCTGATCGCGAAGATCAATCGGCTTAGACTCAATCAGCTTGAAGCCGATCAAGATCAAATTAACAGGATAAGTCTAATTAGCCGATTAAGGCTAATCAGAAGATAAAGGTAGATCGATTCTGAAGAAGGCGATGCGCAACAAAATCAGAACAAATCAAACCTGGGCGTAATTTGAAGATCAACAATCGGCGATGCGCAACTTTATTGATCAAGATCGAATTAAAAAGACTAAATTACAAAGGCTACTCCTAGTCGATAGGGAAAAGTAAGAAAATAAAGGCTGGCTAATTGTATTGTGTTGGATCTTTTTGCAGTTTGCTTTTACAACATGTTTATACCCGTCGGCTGATCGTATCCTTTTACAACACGTTTCAAGCCCTGATCTGTATCGGCCTTTTCTCGGACAGTTATTTCCTTAAAGATCTTGCTGTTACCAAATATCTTCAAATCTTTCCAATCTGTCCGTTAATTTCCGCGTATATGATTTTATTGTCGATTTTGACTAGATTTGCCAAATTTTGGTGCAAACACTATCCTAGAGATGGAGACAATGGGAAGTCTACAGCTTGGTGCACCATTGGGAAGATTCCTTCACATAGCACAACTAGCTGGACAAACAGGCACAACTTAAAGAGAAGAGGTCGTAGGGGAGCAAGCAGAATGAAGAGGAACTGAAGGAGGTCTCCTGGCTATACCCTGCATTTGAAAACATCAGAAAATCACCTGAATGAGGCGATGGACTTGGCACAACCGCCACTCCCAAAATTCATCCTTCTTAGAAGAGTCGATTCAAGTATACTTTAGGTTGGTATTGAAATTATAAAACACCAAGTTTTGCTTAATAGTTAGCAATATTAGGAACTAAATGGAACTTTAGTTCAACGAAGTCTTAATAAAGTATTTCTAGTTTGGATTTTTTTTAAATAATAATGTTTTAAAAAATAATTACAAAAATATTATGCCGAAACTAAAAATGATAGGAATACACTCATGTCACTGTTTGAAATGATGACAGAGACCTGTCGCCAATGGGATAGCTCTCTGTCACCAGTCCAAATGGTGATAGCTCTTTGTTGCCATTCCAACTTGTGACAGAGAGGCACTTTAATGTTTTTTTGAAATAGTAATTAGTATGAAAATAATTGCAGGATGTAGGATTTGTTAGTACGAATGGACATCATGGTTTTTTTGTTCGTGCTGTATGCTAGAACAAAATTACCGAAATAATCTACTAGGAGAGAAATTACATAGGATGCAATAGAAAATGACATAGGCAAGGATGGAAAAATTTGGAGTGGTTTTGTCGCTCAATTGTGGAATTCATTGTATGTATATATAATAACATGAAGTGATGTTTAATTTTGGAAGGAATGGAACGAAGGAGGACATAGCATTTCGTAATAAAAGCAGGGAGTACATGGCACATACAGTTCGGATCGATGCTGATGTTCTCCTTACTAGTTGTACGATACAAATGGCGATATAGAGCAAACATGATTGTAAACCACATGTAAGATACATGTGGGCCTTATGGAATTGGAAATTAGGGTTGATGGATACCATGTTTCGGGCGCAGGCCGTTAAGGCTCAAATGTGTAACCGTATGGCGCCCATATGGAGTGCTGGTCATCTGGATGGCATGGACATGGTTGGTTGTCATGATAGTGGCAAGCACAACTGTAGCTCGGATTCCCTCAGCAGCAATAAGTGTGGTAGTCGCTACCGAGGCAGACCGCCTCTTTGTTGTTCCTCTACCTGATTCTTTGATGTGGAGGTCATTGTTTTTCCTCTAAAGCTCGATGTTCTTCCTCTGGAATGCTTCGTTGTTGTTCCTCTCTGACTGTAGCTACTGTTGCACTTCTTGAAGTCTTATGCAAAACCAAATGGAAATATGGAAATGAATAACCGCTTACGTATAACTGTGTGAGCCACTTCTAAGAAGGTCTGTGAGCACTAGAAAAGGTTGTGTAACCTGCGTCAGCTATTACCACACCCTCGAACCTACCTAGCAGATCAACATGCCACTCCAGGTCGATGTTCTGAGGCACAACCACATCCTTGGTGCACAGAAGACCTGTTAGGTAATTCACGTTCTCTCAAGTGTTGGTCTCATCTCCCCGCATGGGAGGTGAAATGTGTGCGTCTCCGGTCCCCAGCGATTGACAAGAACCGTCAGTAAGCTCCTATTGTACGGAAACCTTCACGAGGCATCACGCTTGTCCTGTGCATCAGCGCCCGTGGCCTCCACCATCCTCGCTAAAGGGAGCAATCCTGATGCCCTCAACCTGCATGATGACATAGTTAGTACGTACATCTTACATTAAATGAGTCCACTCACCTCGAAATCCATAGCTCGTCGATCCTCCATGTCCTCATCGGGGTACACAACCTGAGGGAGCCAAGCTCGATCGGCATCTCACCATCCATCGGGGGCAAGGTGCCCAGCTGGCCTCAGTGTGACACGTCTATCGCTAGGTCCAATAGCTCGTACTACCCAATTGAAGTGTTCACTATTGGTACAATGAAAAGTAAGTTCAAAGAAAAACATGCAGGTAGAACATATTACAATGTACTAAGTCTTTCGTGCCATAGAATAATTCGACATACAAATTACATGACAACTTTATTTGCATCAACACACATTAGGAATAACATATAAACAACATTACAATAATTTCGACATAGTTGGCACGTCTCTGTGGTTATTACATAATGAAACCGATGAAATTCAGCTCCAGTTACACATATGATGATACGACATTTAACGTTTTCTATAACATTGGGCAATACTTGAAAGTGTGGCCCGTTTCCTTGCAAATAAAACATTTCTTGACATGACTCTCACATTCCGCTGTGTCCTGATACACCTAGTCTGTCGACGTCCAACTCCCTTTTGACTACCCTGTAACACCCCGGCACTGGTGTGCCCCGGATGTCACCCCCACTAGCACCAACATACAACATAACAACCAAAATACTAAAAATTTCAGCATGACCTCTACGCACTTAGAATAACTTTAAACCACATAGCATCACAAGCATTAAGATATAATCATTACACAACCATAAGAGCATATTTCGCAAGGTAGAGTAAACAGAACAAAACCAACATAGCATAACTACAACATAACCTAACCATGAACATAAACCATGATCACATAACAAATTACATGACAAAACTTAACCAACATACAACCATGCAAACATAACTCCTCACGTAAGTAAGCTAGAACCCAAACAGGGACTTAATCCACAACCACAACCACTAGAGAAATATTGTACAGCAGCTCAGAATACAAGGTTGACTATGGTGAATGATATCTAGTGGAAGAACTGATGCTAAACCCCCTTTCCCATATGCCAATCTTGAGGTACTGTTGGCGTCAAAAACTTGATGTAGGGTTTACGGCAGAACACACCGAATTTAACACCTGGTTGAGCGTGCGGTCGATTTGACACAGAACCGACAAGGTAAAAAATATAAAATTCAATCAAAAGCTGATCGTCAAAATCAATCGGCTTGGACTCAATCAGCTTGAAGCCGATTAAGATCAAGGTAACAAGATAAATCTAATTAGCCGATTAAGGCTAATTAGAGGATAAAGCGGTCGATTACGAAGAAGGCGTGCGCAACAAAATCGAACAAATCGAACACAGGGTGTAATTGATGAAGATCAACAATCGGCGATCGCCAACTTTATTGATCAAGATCGATTACAAAGGCTAAATTATAGAAGCTACTCTAGTCGACGGAAAAGTAGAAAAAGTAAAGCGGTTGATTGTATTGTGTTGATGATTATGATGTAGTTCGCTTTGGCCCTTCTTTTATACCCTCGGCGATCATGTCACATTACACACGCTTCAAGTCCGTTCAGATCGGCCTTATCTCGGACGGTTGTTTCATTAAATTCTTGCGATTACAAAATATCTCCAAACCTTTACGGCGAATACTAATAATAGGGTACCCCAGCGGCCCGAAGCAGCGAGCCAGCGGCCCGGCGGCGAGCCGCCTCAAGCATATCTCGGCCCAGCAGTGCGCCCGCCCGCCACGCCGAATCGCTGCGAGACCACACAAGACATCCGCTCGACCGGCTAGGGAGGCGAATCCGGCCGACGGCGCTCCGAACCCCTTGGCGGGCGGGATCTCCGACTCCGGCCGGACGGCGCTCCCGACCCCCTTGGCGGGCGGGATCTCCGACTCGGCCGAACCAAAGTGACGGGCGCCGAGGGCGGCGTGTCGGGCCCTAATCAGCCTACCGCCACGAACCTCGCGAACAAGGTCAATCGGGTGACTATACAAGGCGGTGGCTCCTTCCTAGAAGGTTTGGTGGCTCGCTTGAAGTCGAGCTTCCGGCCCCATCAACCGGGCGTCTGATGACGACCGCCGACGCTCCTCCCGAGGCGCCAACGTCACACACCGCCGTCGGCGTGCGTAAGGATCACGAGAGGGCAAATACGCTATTTCGAAGAATACCTAACCACCACGACCACCAAAGCTACCGACCCGGCATGGGCAAGGCGTGTGGCGACGATCCTGAGACAAGGACGAGCTCCTAGCATAGGTCGCCTCGCCTTCCCGACTCTCGATGTAACCTGCCTTCCTTCGTATAAAGGAGGCGGGACTAACGATCAGGGAGAAAAAAAGAGAAGAACGAGGAGGAGCTTAGGTAACTTAGCGCCTCATACGTAAAGCGTCGTGCAAAAGCAATACAATACGACCATCCGGCGGGTAGGGACTTTCAGCCGAACCAAGGTATACATCTTGGACTCACGAGTCTAACCATTCGGGAGTGGGCAACGCGACCCCTTAGACATACAAATTTACTTGCCGCGCTCAGCGCGCCGGCGGTTGGCGCGCCGGTAGGGGTCTTCGCTCGTCTTCGTCACCATCTCGGTTCCGTTTGTCTCACGATGGCATCCACCCACTGCGGCGGCATGACTACGCCGGGAGCGGATCGCCGGCTCCTCGACTTTGCCGTCACCGGCGCAGAGGCTCACGCTCGTCCCGCCGCCTCGAGGAGAAAGCGCGCCGAGCACAGGCGTCCTCTCGGCGACCGCTAAGCTCGGCTTGGGCGCCCTGCGGGCCCCGGCGGAACCCGAGGAGTGCTCGCGCGTCGGCGAAAACTCCGTAGGCGGGCGGTGACCATGTCACCCCGTGAGGCTCGCGACTTGTGGCGATGGCGGCTACATGCGGCCTCCATCCACGAGCTTTGGAAGACTCTTCCGACCATGACTCGGCTCCGACATGGAGTACCACCGCAGCGGCACTCTCGAGAGTGCAACATGGCGAACACGGTCGATTGACCGTGGCCCCGCGGCTCTGGGACCTCCTATCCGGCGCTCGAGCGCGGGAGGAGGATACCGGTAGCGGCGTCTTGAGCGCGCTCGAGCCCGCGGCGAGCTCCAACAGCGCAAAGAGTTGGAGGAGCGAAGAGTTGAGCTCGACCAGGCTCGGGCCAACACAGGCGGGAGGAGCTCGAGACCCGCATGTGCTGGCGGCAGCGCGCGCGCGCGTCGAGCACACCCCGTGGCGGAAGAGTCCAACGGTCCTCGGTTCTTCCCCACGCAAAGCCAAAAGCGTGGCGCGGCGCAATCTTGCCGAGGCCTCCGGAGCCGACCGACCCGAGGCCAAGGCCACTTACCAAAACCTCGGGGCTGCTAAGCGAGCGGCCGTCGGCAAAGACATGCGCGCCCGACTCCTATCGCTCGGAGCCACCTCGCCCCATCGCCCGTACCGCCGTCTGAGCCGGTTGGGTCCGCCTGACGGCGGCGCCGCATCGCTGAGCCACCACCGGGCCTCGCGCCCGGTGCGCCAGCGCCTCGGTGATGCCTACGACATTCGCGCTACCCTTGAGGCGCCGAAGAAAGATGGCGGAGAGCCGCCCGCTCACGAATGCGCGGCGGCGGCACCACCACCGCAGCCCGAGCCTCGACGGTCTGGACGCGGCGTTACGCGAGGGATCCGCCAGCGGACTTCCTGCCGGTCCGGCGCCTACCAACGATGCCAAATACACCGGGCCACAAACCCGGTGTCAGCTCGAAGATTACCGGCTCACATGCCGGCGGGAGGAACAACGGATGACCTCTTCATCATCGATACCTTCCCATCTACCTCGCGGACTCGGCCCGAGCCTGGCTCGAATACTTGCCCGCCAAAACCATCAGGAATTGGACCGACTTGAAGGCCCTCTTCGTCGGTAACTTCCAGGGCACTTACAAGCGCCCTGGAAACTCCTGGGACCTGAAGGGCTGCAAACAACAGCTAGGGGGAACCCTCCGGGACTACATCCGGCGGTTTTCCCGCCAGTGCAATGAGCTCCCCGACATCTCCGACGCCGATGTCGTGGGAGCATTCATCTGACACCTCTGCAAGGCCTTGGTACACAAACCGGGTTGCCTCAAACCCGAACTACCAAGGAGCTCCTCGATATCGCCACCAACCACGCCTCGGCGAGGCCGTGGGGGCCATCTTTGAGGAGGAAAGGCCCGGCTAGAATCCGCGTCCACGCCGGGTCCCCTTCGACCGCTCGAGCAAGCGGAAGCGGCGGGAAGCGGATCCGCGAGACCTGTGGTCGCCACCGTCGACCGCCCAGCGGCAGCGAGTGCGACCGGCCGTCGCGCCCGACCGCCGAGAAGTTGATGGGCGGCCCGTGCCCAAACCACGGGTTCTCCGTCAAGCACAAATCACGGACTGCGAGGTCTGGCGTTACCTCTCGGTGTCCCGCAGCGCCGCGGCAAGGGAAGAAGCTGCTGCGGCCGCTGGGCGCGAGAAAAAAAGCGACGGCGAAGTTCCACGAACCCGACGGCCGCCTCATGATCTTTGGAGGACCGCTGCTATGCCGTTAGCGCCGCTCAAGCTCGCTTATCGCGAGGTCCATACCGCCGCGCCATCGTCCCCAATACCTCGGTGGTCGAGTTCCGATCACCTTTGATCGAACCGATCACCCCGACCATGTTCCACGGGGAGATACCCCACGGTGGTCACCCGTCGTGGGGAAGAAGCGCCTTTCAAAGGTCTTGATGGGCGGAGGCGGCCTCAACATTCTCTACGTCGAGGCGCTCGGCGCTATAGAATCGCGCTCGACCCTCCGACCCGACAAGCGCCTTTCCATGGCGTCATTCACCGCCGAGCCCATCCACTCGCGCGGTCGACCGCCTGCTACCTGGGGAACCGAAACTTCCGCACCGAGACCCTCGCTTTTGAGGTCGTGGATTTCCCGGTTCTTACCATACCATCTGGGAAGGCCGTGTTACGCCAAGTTCATGGCGGTTCCAGCTACGCCTACCTCAAGTCAAGATGCGGGCCACGAGGAGTCATCACCGTGGCATCATCTTTCGACTTGCCTACAATCGCGGCGCGCAGTTGTGAGAGCTTGCCTCGGCGATCATCGCGTCTGCCGAGCTCGACAACCTCAAGAGGAAGCCTCGAATCCGCCCCGAGTCCAAAAAGTCGGGCGGGATCCTTCAAGTCCGCCGAGGACACGAAGGAGGTCGCGGTCGATCCTGTGATCCGACCAAGACCGTGCGGATCGAAGCCACGCCCCGCCAAATAGGAAGCGGCTCGTCGACTCCTCCGCACCAACAAAGACGTCTTCGCATGGAGGTCCTCCGGCATGCCGAGAATCCCAAGGGAAGTCGCCGAGCACTCCTTGAGCATCCCACGGGCTCAAAGCCGGTCGCCTAACGCTGCGCGCTCGGCGAGGAGAAGCGCAGGATCATAGGAGGAGATCGCCAAACTTACGGGCGGGGTTCAGAAAAAGTGCGCCACCCCGAGTGGCTAGCCAACCTGTACTTGTAAAAAGAAAAATGGGCAATGGAGGATGTGCGTTGACTATACGAGTCTCAACAAAGCGTGTCCCAAGGATCCGTTCCTTTGCCCCCGAGATCGACTGTGTCATCGACTCCACGCAGGTGCGAGTCCCTCTCTTTCGGATGCCTACTCGGCTACCACCAGTTGCGCTTTAGGAGTCCGACCATTTCGCGACTTCCTTCATCACCCGTTCGGCTCATTACGCTCGTTACAATGCCGTTCGGCCTAAAGAACGCTGCGCTACATACCGGCGATGTATGCAAACGCGTGCTTCAATGACCGATCGGCCGTAACGTTGAGGTGTCGTCGGCGATATTGTCGTAAAGACCAAGAAGGCCGACGACCTTATCCCGACACAGAAAAGACCTTCGTGAACCTTCGGCGATTCCGCATAAAGCTCAATCACGAAATGTGTCTTGGGGTCCCCAAAGGAAGCTCCTTGGCTTCATTGTCTCGGCGAGGCATCGAGGCCAACCAGAGAAGATATCGGCAATCGCAAGGATGGGCCCAATTAGCAACCTCAAGGGGTCCAAAGGTGGCGGATGCTGGCGGCTTTGAGCCGTTCGTGTCTCGCCTCGGGCGGCGCGAATGCCACTCTACAAGCTACTTAAGAGATCCGACCGCCAATTTGGACCCGAAGGCTCGGGAGGCCCTCACCGCTGAAGGCCTTCTGTCCTCGCCTCGATCCTGAGTCGCCCGGCATCGGGTGAACCGCTTTCTCTACATCGCCGCCACTACCCAAGTCGTCGCCGCCCTCGTAGTGGAGCGGCGGAAGAAAACCGCGAACAAGGTACAGCGGCGATTTACTTCATTAGCGAGGTCCTTTCCGAGTCAAGGCTCGGTACCCACAGTGCGAAGCTACTCTGCGGTGCTCATTGCGAAGAAAGCTCGTCCACCACTTCGATCGACACACCATCACCGTGGTGACCACGTCCCGCTCGGCGAGATCGTCGCAACCGCGCCGCCGGGAAGGATAGCCAAGTCGGCGCTCGAGCTCGTGACCACGACATCACATCGTCCCTCGGACGGCGATCAAATCGCGAGCCCTAGCCGACCGTCGCGCGAGTGGACGAAACCAGGCACCACGGTGATCGAAGACCGAGCACCGGACAATGTACCGATGGGTCTTACAACAAGAACGGCGCGGCGCGGAGTTATCATTATCTCCCGCTCGAACAAGCGATGCGCCATCGGTGCTGACGCCACCAACAGCGTCGCCGAGCACGAGGCCCTCGCCAGCGGTCTCGGATCGCTGCCGACCTCGGTGCTCGCCGACTCCACGTCCACGGGACTCCAAGCTTGTCGTCGACCAAGTCATGAAGGCGCGGAGCCCCGAGACGCCGTGTATGGCAGCGTCTTGTCGAGAGGTGCGCGGGCTCGAAAATCTTGATTCAAGGGCTTTGAGCTTCACCATAGCTACCGGCGCTACAATAGCGACGCCGACTACCTAGCCAACGGCCTCGGTGAGAGCCGGTTCCGCCCCGGATCTTCGTCTGCGACCTCTGTGGCCTTCCATCCAGTGGGCACGGTGGCGAGCGGTCCCCGACCTACCTTTAGCACGGTCGCCCCAACGCGCCAGCGATCGGGCGAGACTTGGCGGGTCGAGCCGCAGCGTGCTAGCGACCAAGTCCGACCGAGAAAGCCCTTCATAGATCGTTTGATCGGACGGGTCACTTCCCCCCGACCGAGGCCCAGCCGGCGCCTCGCCCGGCAAAAGTCTTTCGTCTGATCGGCCGGACCTTTACAAAGGAGCCCGGGTCCTCCAAAAGTGCATTCTCGCGACCAAGGGAAACAACTGGCTGGACGACATACACAAATGAATTTGCGGTCACCACGCCGCGCCCGATCTCTTGTGGGAAAGGCCTTTCGGCAAGGTTTCTATTGGCCGACCGCCATGTCCGAGCGCTTGGCGCGTGACGCACCGCTAAGGATGCCAATTCTTTGCCGTGCGCATACATCGCCGGCTCGGGCCTGCGTGACGATCCCCATCACGTGGCCTTTTGCGGTTTGGGGACTCGATCGGTCGAGCCTTTCAAGAAAGCGCCGGGGCTTTACCCATTTGCTCGTCGCGGTGGACAAGTTCACCAAATGGATAGAGGCCAAGCGGTCGTGAGCGTCCGCGTCGGCACAAGCGGCCATCTTCTTCCGCGACATAGTCTTTCGGTTGAGTCCCAAACTCCATCATCACCGATAACGGGCGTAGTTCACGGGAAGGAGTTCCTCGAGTTCTCGTGATGACTTCAACATCCGCGTCGATTGGGCAGCCGTGGCCCATCCGCGGACCAACGGCCCGTCGGCGCCGCAAGCGGCATGATCCTTCAAGGCTCAAGCGCGGATCTTGATCGGCTCAAGCACTTCACGGGCGGGTGACCGAGCTACCCTCCGTCCTCACGAGTCTGCGGACCACGCCCGACCGGGGCGATCGGGTTCACACCGTTCTTCATGGTATACGGTCTTTGAAGCCGTCTTGCCGGCTGAACACAGGTATGGCGCCCCAAGATTACAAGCCTTCGAGGAGGCTCGGGGGCTCGCCGCACAACAAGACGCCGTCGACCAGCTCGACGAGGCGCATGACGTGGCCGTTCTGCGATCGGCCGGTATCAACAAGCTCGCGGCGTTATCACGGCCGCCAGTTCGAGGGCGGTCTTTGATCTTTGGCGACACGGTCTGCTCGGGTCCAAACCGGCAAGGATAAGCACAAGCTATCGCCCACAGGAAGGCCCTTCACCGTCGCGCGATCCTCCGACACGGCACCTTTCGACTCAAGGACGCCGACGGCGCATCCTTCCGAATGCATGGAATATAGAAAAGTTAAGGCGATTCTATCCTAAACTCTTTTCTCTTCCTAGCATGCTCTTTACTTTTTCCTTCCGAGCACCCGGTCGCCATGCGGCGACTCGGGGTTGCCCTTCGCGCCTCGTTCAGTGCTCGGTCGGCGCTATGCGGGTTGAGTGAACCAACCGACCACAAGGTCCTTCCCGAGCGGTAACCCTTCGACCCAAGTGCTACAGCCTCGCCCCGGCTATGGTTGCTAACACTTGGCATGGAAGAAGGAAGTACCCGAGTGGAGTGACCTTTGGGTCGGCAGGAACACTCCTCCCCCGACGAGCTCACCGGGACCGGTTACAAATCAAAACCCTCGTATCTTGCACTAGTCGAGGATCACGCTAGTGCACACGATGGAAACATAGATGTAATATCATTCCATACAACGAATTAACTAAGAAGAAGCAAATTATTATTAAATAAAGCAAACGACCTTATGGTCAATGTTTACACCATTGTGCCTTAAGGGCTTAAGAAACAAATACTATTGCGTGAAAAAATAACTTGAACCATTCGACATGCCACGGGCAATCGTGCTGGGAACGCCTTCCTAATCCACGTAGTCTTCATAGAATTCCTCTTCATAAGATTCATTATCTCCTTGACAATCGATCAACAAGGGCATAAAGCCGTGAGTACAAAGGTACTCAAAGAAGCCGTAGGAATTGATGCAATATATTTATGCACGGCTTGACAAGGATGGCTATATAGTTTATTTTGCGAAGCAATAACTTGAAGGGAAATACAATAAATAGATTGAAAGCATATTTATGAAAACATAAATAAATAAGCGATAGATCAATGATAGACAACAAAACAACGGTGAACTCCCGTTCACATCCCAACAATTCCACATTCCACATTTTATGAAACACTCTATACCCGTGTGAAATTCCGGGCTTTGTCCATGATCATGACGCGGCTATTCGAATAGTTTACACTCTGCGAGAGGTTGTACAACTTTACCCACAAGACATGAACATCTCTTTGTGCAAGCGTTACTAACACACTTCCTTTGGTGTGTCGCGAGATATCATGACAAAGCCTTTCCAATGCATGTCTAAACTCGATCGCCCGCTAAGGTTTCGCCCATAAGGCCCCCTCTTGCGCCATGTGAATCTACCCGTCCATCCGGAACCCACACCACCATTGGCGTGACTCAAGGCTAGACATTACAAATTAATCGGCTAGGTCTGTCCCATTCCGACATGTGGTAGTGCGATTAGACCCAGTTCAATGGCGCACAAGATTAAGTCCTTAAGTTGTCTCGGGCAAGACATCCACATCCCAACATGCTAGAAAGCACCCCTTTCTTGCACGATCACTTGCCCGAGGAAAACAATTCGTTCAACCAAGACCAATGGCAAACCCCGCCATGGTACAACAAATTTTACAACAAAGGGCTAACGGCCACGATTCAATATCTCATTAAGTCAAGATTAACATTATTCAACATGTGACATGAATCCCAGCGTATATGTAAGCATGTCTAAGCATAGCTACGATAACCCAATGTTGGTATTATGATTATGTCCAACTAGTAATGTCCCAACCTAGGTTTAACAATGGATACATGGCATACAACGAATCAAGGTGGCATAATGTCAACTAGGCATACATCTACTCCCATTAAATAAACATTGATACGTAAATAGCATGCAAGTGTATAAAATAAATTACTTTGCAAACATAGGATCAATATGATCAAAGGTTACGACTTGCCTTGCTGATCTAGTGCTGAATCTTGGTCTTCGAAGTCTTCGTTTGCTCCCTCGGAATTAGCGTCTACCGGAAAAGAAAACGATGAAACCAAATAAATACAAAACAGAGACTCAAACAAGCTCAAAACTGAAAATAAATGGCTCTGGAAGATAGATCTTGATTTTAGAAAATTTTAGAAACTTGAATCGCCTCAATCGGAGTTCGTATGAGCGAAGCGGGCCTCGAAAGATTAAATTCAGAGAAAATACGAAAATCGGAAAATCAAATTTTGGATTTATTTTGTATCTTGGCGCGATTTATTGCGCCTTAGCGGCGTCATCCGGCTCACGGTGGACAAGGTCCACGGCGCTGCGCCGGTTCACCGTCGGCACCGGCGCCGCGGTACGCCTGTGGCCCGACGCGGCGGCCTCGGTGACGCGGCGGCCGACATAGCGGGTGACGTCGCGACACGCAACGCATCTGGCGAAGGCGAATCGGACGGCCAGCGAAGGCGCAGGCGGCGATGATAACGGCGCGATCCGGCGCATCGGTATTTGGCGATCAGACGGTAGGGTTAAGGCGAACGGCAACGGCGGAGTTTTCCGGAGACGGGAAGAAAACGAGGCAGCGGAGGAGAAGCCGGATCGGCGCGGAAAGCGGAGCGGGAGAGGGGGCAGCGGGCAGCTCGGGGAGACCAACGGTGGCGGAGGAGCACCGCGGCGAAAAAACGGAACGCGGAAGAAGCTTCGATACTCGGCGGCTTCGTCGCGGGCGGCAGCGGCAGCTCGAAGCGGCGGCAGAGTAGGGCAAAAGAAGGCGGCGAGGAGCGATCCTCGGGGTGTGCGGCAGGGCTTTATAGCCCTCGGGAAGCGTGCCAACCAGAAACCGAGAGCGGCGTCGGCGGCGGAGACTCCGAGCGGCGGCGCTTAGGGTTTCACGCAGCGCACGGGCAGGTAGGCGGCGGAGGCGAAGGCGAGGCGAGAGGAGCAAAGCGGAGAAGCGGGCGGGGCGAGAAGCGGGCCACGCGGAAAAAAAACGAAGCGGGCCGGAAAGGATTCGGCCCGAGAAGGTTTTCGAAAATAAAATCATTTTTTCGATTTTAAATAATTCCAGGAATCCGAATAAAACCAAATAAATTCAAATAAATATCAAATAAATTCAGAAAAATCCCCAAAAATACAGAAAAATTCCTTGGAGCACAAGGAACCCAACTAAAACTGAAATTCTTGATTTTGATGAATAGTTTAGCCAAATTAAATCCTTTTATTATTTAGAAATTCAAATTAAGCTGGAGTTAATTCAAGAAAATGCAAATGGTTAAATTTTGAATTCCAACATTCCAAAACTCAAATTTTGGGATGTTACAAACCTCCCCTTAAATGGAATCTCGACCCGAGATTGGTAGCTACTAGGGAATAGGTGGGAAACTTCGGACTTCAGATCTTCTTCTCGCCCCAAGTTGCTTCCTCTTACGAATGATGGCTCCTTTGGACCTTGCAAAACGGATGATCTTGCTTCTCGTGATACGCTCTGCGATATCCAAAATTTTCACCGGTTGCTCCTTGTAGGTAAGATCCTCTTGCAAATCAATGGCTTCAATGACATCTGTTCCTCACGGCACGCAGTACTTCTTCAATTGCGATACATGGAACACATCATGGATTCCAACAAAAGGCGAGGCAATTCTAACTTGTAGGCAACCTCGCCTCTTCGTTCCAAGATTTTGAGCGGTCCCACATATCTAGGGGCAAGCTTTCCTTTTACTTGAAATCTCTTAACTCCTTTGAGAGGGTAACTCGAGGTAAACATAATCATTGGGCTCGAAACTCAAATCTCTGCGGCGATTATCGCATAACTCTTACATGCGCTTTGAGCTATCTTCAACTGTCTCGAATTAATTGAACTTGCTCTTGACTTCTTGCAATATGGCGGGACCAAACAATTGTCTTTCTCTGACTCCTTCCGGTTGAGAGGGTTACGCACTTTCTTCCATATAAGGCTTCAAAAGGCGACATTTGCGGTGGCTTGATAACTATTGTTGTCTGAAAACTTCGGCGTAGGGCAAACACTTGTCCCACTTGACACCATAAGTTAAGGCACAAGCTCTTAACATATCCTCAAGAATCGATTCACACGCTCGATCATCCATCGGTTTGAGGGTGATAAGCGATCTTGAATCGAGATGAGTTCCCATGGCTTCGTCGGACTACGCCAAAACGAGAGTAAGCTGGGTTCCTCTATCGGACACTATCTTCTTAGGCACTCCGTGAAGGCCGCGATCCTTGACATATATAACTCTGCTAATTTATCTCCTGCATAGGTAGTCTTAAGCGGAATGAAGTGAGCTACCTTAGTCAATCGATCCACTATTACCCGGATCGAGTCATAACACGCTTGGGTTTTAGGAAATCGGTAATGAAATCCATACCAATTTCTTCCCACTTCCACTCTGGAATCTTCAATGGTGCAGCAATCCTGCTGGCCTCGATGCTCTGCCTTGACCTTACAGCGGACATCACAAAGTGCAACATATTCGCAATCTCACGCTTCATACTAGGCCACCAATACCTTTCCTTGAGGTCTTGATACATCTTGGTACTTCGGGATGAATGGAGTATAAAGTCTCATGCGCTTCCTTGAGAATCAACTCCTTAAGCTCTTTACGATCTGATGCGCAAATCGCTTCTCATACCAAATAGTACCTTGTTCATCTTGAGAGAAACACAGGCTTTTCCTTTCTTCATATTGCTCTTAATCTCCTTAATGTCGGCATCATCTACCGTGCTTCTCGAATCGATCTTCCAACGTGGGCGTACTTCAAAGTAGCTAAATACCCTTCTGAATCAATTCCAAACTAAGCTTAGAAATTCCTTATAGAAGTGGTGACTTTCCTTAATCATCGAGTGTTGCGGTAGCTCTTTCTACTCAAAGCATCGGCTACGACATTGGCCTTGCACGGATGATAATGAATCCCAATGTCATAGTCCTTGATCAATTCCAACCATCTTCTTTGTCTCATATTGAGGTCGACTTGGGTAAAATATACTTCAAACTCTTGTGATCGGTATAAACTTCACAACGATTACCAATGAGATAGTGGCGCCAAATCTTTAAAGCATGCACTACGGTGCTAATTCCAAATCATGGGTAGGATAGTTAACTTCATGTGGCCTCGGTTGTCATGAAGCATACGCTACAACCTTCTTATCTTGCATTAGCACACAACCGAGTCCTTGTCGGGATGCATCACGAATATCTCAAAATCCTTCCTATTATCAGCGAGAATAAGCCTTTGGGGCGGTTGTCAAACACTTCTTTAATTCTTGAAAACTTTGCTCACACTCCGATGTCCAAACAAATTTCTTTTCCTTCTTTAAAAGTTGAGTGGCGGTCTAGCTTTTCTAGAAAACCCTTCTATGAAAGCGGCGATAATATCCTGCCATTCCAAGAAAACTTGGTTTGGGGTACCGTCTTGGGTGACTCCCAACTTAGCACATCTCGTACCTTTCCGAGGTCATGACTCCTTCTCGGATATGACATGTCCTAGGAAAGCAACTTCTTTCATCGGAACTCACATTTACTAAACTTTGCATAAAGTGATTCTCTCTTAGCCGTTAGGATTTGGCGCAAGTGATCCTCATGTTCTTCCTCACTTTTGGAGTAGATCGAAATGTCGTCAATGAAAACAACAACAAACTTATCCAAATACTCCATGAATACCTTATTCATCAAGGTCATGAAGTAAGCGGGGGCATTGGTCAATCCAAGGACATCACGGTATACTCATCTTGCCCATACCGAGTAACAAAAGCTGTTTTGGGAATATCCTCTTGGCGAATCTTCAATGGTGGTAACGATCTTAAATCAATCTTCGAGAACACTCCGGCTCCTTGAAGTTGGTCAAACAAATCATCGATTCTTGGCGGAGGTACTTATTCTTGATGGTGACCTCATTGAGTGGCGATAATCTACACATTCTCTGAGTTCCATCTTTCTTTTCAACTAGAAGAACTGGTGCTCCCCATGGCGAAGAACTTGGTCGAACAAATCCTTGATCTTGCGAATCTCTTTAATCTGTCTCTTTACTTGGCTAACTCATTATTGGCATCCTATAGGGTCTCTTGGAAATGGGTGGTGTTCGGGCACTAGTTCTATCAAGAACTCTATATCTCGATCGGTGGCATCCCGGGCAACTCATGCAGAAACACATCGGAAATTCATGGCGGCGGCACATCTTCAAGCTTATTCCTTTGGCACTACAAACTCTAATCCCTTGATTGATCTGAATCGGCTTGAACTTTTAACTTGGTTCCATCTGGGTGGTTAGGGTGATCTCTCTATTCCCACAATCCAGCTGCTTGGTTCTTGGAGAGCCAATCCATTCCTAGGATCACATCTAGGGACTTGGTGTCTAGGACAATAAGGTTGGCTAGAAATTCTACCCCTCAATTAATATCTTAACCGGGGCGCCTTGGTTAGTACTCAAATCGAACGAGGAGATTGCACTAGTAAAACGATCTTAAGAGGCATTGTCTTTAATTGATGATTTGCGGCAAAACTCAGAAACAAGCGAATCGTAGCTCGAAATCAAACAAAACCATGGCGGATCTTTGAGTTGACTAGGAGCTTACCTAGTATGGCGTGCAGTGCGGTGGGCATCCTCGGTGGTGGCGTGATTCACGCGGCCTCTTCCGGCGAGGCGGAGTCTGGTGGCTTGATTAGGAGTTTGGGGCACTCCGTCCACGATCTGATGCGGGGTCTTGGTGGCGTAGATCCCAAGTTGAAGCGGTGGCGTCACGGCTTGCTTCGGGGCAATTGTTGGCATAATGACCGAGTTCATGAGCGGTTGAAACGGTGACTCTGCGGTGGATTCTTGTTCCTCACGAGGTGGAGTTCTTTGTTGGTCTTGAGGTTGCGATTACTGGAGGAGGTGGGCGAGTCTTGGTGCGAGGGTCTGAATGTATTCGGAGAGTGAAGCGAGCGGTTATTGAGCATTTGTTACGACTCTCTGTTGGTGACTCGATGGGCTCCATCTTTGCATCATCTTTCTCTTCGGGATTCTTCCAATTCCGACGAGATTCCTCAATAAGCATAGCTTTATCAACGGATCTTTGAAAATCTACATAGTCATTGCCAATGACTTGCACCTTTAGTCTGGATTGAGTCCACGCTTGAACTTTTACGGCGAGCATCATCGTAGCTACATCCTGCGGGCGTGGCGGCGAGTTGAGTGAATTTATTAAGGTATTCACTCAACGACATCCTTCTTGCTTAAGCTCCGAATTCATTCTTCTTCATTTCCACTTTTCCATCGGGAATATGAGTGGCGGAAGGTGGAAAACTACGCCCAAGTGATAGTCGAGGATCATCATGGGCGCACCGTGAATTCTCCCACCATTCGTGGCGGTGCCCTCCGGTGATGGCGGCATAGAGAACCTTCTCACGATTGGTGCAGGGCAATTTCAAGCTTCTTCTCAATGGGCGGATCAATCATCGGCGTCAATGGTTACGAAGAGTTGGAGAAAGTTGGCGGGCGAGTCCTCATAAATTACGCTAGCTTGGGTGGAGCGAGCTTGAGGAGGTGCGGCGGCGACTTGGTTTCTTTGGTTCAGCAGTTGGCTAGAAACAGCTGCGATGCTGATTCTGCGATTCATCATGTTGTTCATGTTACGCATCATTGTGTTCATAAGTTTGTCTGAGTGCTAGAAAATGTCCCATGTTGCAGTGCATCACGGTGGTGGTGGTGGTGCATTGGGGTTGGAGTTGGTGTTGGCAGCGGCATCCATTGGCGAAGCTGACCGGCTCGAGCAGTGTCAACCATCGAGGTGCGAGCGCAAGGGTTTGATAGGTAAGAGGAAGCGATGAGGCAGTGGTAAGATCATCTGGGGAGAAGGTAATACCCGGGGACAAAGGATACAGCCAAAGGCTTCAAATAAAGAGGCAAATAAAGCTTTTTCAATTAAAGGTATGGTTGTAACACACGTGCTTGGGCAAGTGTACAACATACGAGCACACAACAAAGAAAATCTAGTATCGCGGACTAAGCGTAACTAAAGCGAAAAGGGTAACACATGCTCAAATACCGTTGAGCACCAAAACCTAACTTATATGGTAGTCTTTTGGCATAACCTCGATGGCTTGATCATCATCGTCTTTTGTTGAATCCTTGCGAGAACTTCGAGGCTTTGAGAAGTTTCATGAGATAAGGTCAATTTAAATTTCAAATCAAAGTTTTAGCAAAGGAGAGGAATAAGAACCTAAGAATAAGGCGAGAGGAGGCGAAAGCTATTAAGTACCAATTTTGTTGGTTTGATTTAGAAAATAATTTTGAAGACCATGCTAACTAGGATGGCGACCTACGATCGATATGGCTCGATACCATCTCTGTCGGGACCGGTTTACAAATCCGAAACCCTCTGTGTATCTTGCACTAGTCGAGGATCACGCTAGTACACCAGATGGAAACATAGATGTAATATCATTCCATACAACGAATTAACTAAGAAGAAGCAAATTATTATTAAATAAAGCAAACGACCTTATGGTCAATGTTTACACCATTGTGCCTTAAGGGCTTAAGAAACAAATACTATTGCGGCGGAAAAAATAACTTGAACCATTCGACATGCCACGAGGCAATCGTGCGCAGAGCGCCTTCCTAATCCACGTAGTCTTCATAGAATTCCTCTTCATAAGATTCATTATCTCCTTGACAGCCCGATCAACAAGGGCATAAAGCCGTGAGTACAAAGGTACTCGACAAGCCGTAGGAATTGATGCAATATATTTATGCGCGGCTTGACAAGGATGGCTATATAGTTTATTTTAGAAAGCAATAACTTGAATGGAAATACAATAAATAGATTGAAAGCATATTTATGAAAACATAAATAAATAAGCGATAGATCAATGATAGACAACAAAACAACGATGAACTCCCGTTCACATCCCAACAATTCCACATTCCACATTTTATGAAACACTCTATACCCGTGTGAAATTCCGGGCTTTGTCCATGACCATGAGGCGCGGCTATTCGAATAGTTTTACTCTGCGGAGGTTGTACAACTTTACCCACAAGACATGAACATCTCTTTGTGCAAGCGTTACTAACACACTTCCTTTGGTGTGTCGCGGAGATATCATGACAAAGCCTTTCAATGCAGTCTAAGCTCTGTCTTTGCCCGCTAAGGTTTCGCCCATAAGGCCCCCTCTTGCGCCATGTGAATCTACCCGTCCATCCGGAACCCACACCACCATTGGCGATACTCAAGACTAGACATTACAAATTAATCAGCTAGAGTCTCCCATTCCGGACATGTGGTAAATGCGATTAGACCAGTTCAATGGCGCACAAGATTAAGTCCTTAAGTTGTCTCGAGCAAGACATCCACATCCCAACGTGCTAGAAAGCACCCCCTCTCGCCACGATCACTTGCGAGGAAAACAATTGTTCAACCAAGACCAATGGCAAACCCGCCATGGTACAACAAATTTTACAACGATGGCTAACGACCACGATTCAATATCTCATTAAGTCAAGATTAACATTATTCAACATGTGACATGAATCCCAGCGTATATGTAAGCATGTCTAAGCATAGCTACGATAACCCAATGTTGGTATTATGATTATGTCCAACTAGTAATGTCCCAACCTAGGTTTAACAATGGATACATGGCATACAACGAATCAAGGTGGCATAATGTCAACTAGGCATACATCTACTCCCATTAAATAAACATTGATACGTAAATAGCATGCAAGTGTATAAAATAAATTACTTTGCAAACATAGGATCAATATGATCAAAGGTTACGACTTGCCTTGCTGATCTAGTGCTGAATCTTGGTCTTGAAGTCTTCGTTTGCTCCTCGGAATTAGCGTCTACGGAAAGAAAGCGATGAAACCAAATAAATACAAAACAGAGACTCAAACAAGCTCAAAACTGAAAATAAATGGCTCTGGAAGATAGATCTTGATTTTAGAAAATTTTAGAAACTTGAATCGCCTCAATCGGAGTTCGTATGGCGAGCGGGCCTCGAAAGATTAAATTCAGAGAAAATACAGAAAATCGGAAAATCAGAATTTTTGGATTTATTTTTGTCTTGAAAAAGCGATTTATA